>UXGD01005545.1:0-14216 GCA_900474315.1 Torymus auratus
TGTTTAAATTTTGCAGCGGTTCTCAACGTAAACGTCGATGAAAAATCTTAGCGCACGAGATGGCACTTTCTTAAACGTCGAGCCGAGATGACACTTTCTTAGACGCCGAGCCGAGATCGCACCTTTTTCTTCCTACCCGACGATATGTAAATTAGTATCCTGTTAATTGGTATCATAACAATATTTCCAAGAAGTTTGTTACTTACGCGGGTAGATGGGATACTTTTACCTTAATAGTATTAAACTTACTTGAGTTAGACTTCATATAATGATCCTTTATATAAGTGCAGTTTATGTGAACCGCAAAGCAGTAAACTTTTCTGATAGTATTAACTACATACTTTTACAAGAAATCGTAATCGAATCATTAATTGAATGTGTCGTATTTATTATATCTACCTTTTATATCATCATTGGTATATTGAATAATTTTAATAAAGCACTTATCTACTAACTTTTACAATATATTGTGTATAAATTTATGTATAAATAAAGCCTTAATTAAAACTCTAATTAAACTGAGTTTTGATGATCATTTATGATCTTTTTTAACCATGCAAGAGTATTTCCTAGTTTTGAATATATATTTCAATGTAATTAGTTACACTAGTAAATATTACTTTTTACCATCGAAGGCATATACTGCATATTAGTATAAGAATTCATGCTTACTTGTCTAATATTAGTACTATCATCTAGATAATCATGTAATACGCTTATTATAAATTAAAATTAGAGCAATCTAAACCTCCAAAATGCTTATGAATTAGTCAGTCAAAATACATATTATTTTAATACTTGCCATGCTTGTATTATTCGGTTGAAACTAGAATTCATATCGCAATTACAAATAACAAGCACCTCATTTAATCGACTTAGCCACTACGGCACTTGATAATCATAACATAGATGCATTATTCCTCTTCAACTTAATTATGACAAATATATAAATGAAATCTTCATAGGGACAGAATACATGGAATAATTATTTGTTATCATTTCATAATGATAATGGTTTCTGAAATATTTAAGACGTTAAATGTTATTGTTAAACGTGCGAAAAAATAGCACTTAGATTTTAGAAGGAGTTTAGTCTACGTCGAATACTTTAAGTGGTATTATTTAGAGACGAACTTCGTTATATGAATATTAGTACCTATATTTATAAAAAAGAATCTAATAATTTACATTAAAAAGTAAGATTATATTTACAATAAATGAAGCTAAATATGTCGCTATTAATACATCGTAAACATTTTTTCAATTCAAATTTACTATCATACACTATATTTACATAATACGCAGGTTCTTATTTTCTTTTTAGTATCAATAAAATTGTATAAAATTTCAAATAAGTCAAATAAATTAATTTTGACGTTTGATCTTTTACAATTGCTTGACACATTGTAGAACGACAGAAATTTATATTTCTTACATTGAATTATGCATGCCCATGCAATAATCAACGCATAACCCTTTAAGTTCTGAAATCGCAGAACAGTCCAACCTATTAATGTTAAATAAAATGATAAATAATATTTGAGGAATTCAATTTTACATGCCATGCGAAGTCCATGCGGTAATAGTAATTTGAAATTTATTTTTGTGGTCCAATCTGTTTAATCCAATCTGTTTAATCTTACTGCATTGGAGGATGACAATATGCAATTATTGATGATTCGTCGTTGAGAAACATTGTAGTTGTTGAGAAGGCTCAACAAGCGGTGCCCCGGTGGATTATCGGTGGTAGGAGATGTCGCTTGTGCCGGTCGTTCCATTGTCGATTAATTAACTTTGGATAGGTTTGATTTAATACGATGCTTTTATCAATGATGTCCAGGCGGCACTCAACAGTAAAGAATTAGTTTAAGACAATATTATCCCAGCTTTGCGAATAATAAATAAATAATAAAGTCGTCTTAAACAGTTATATCTTTGTTTATATGCAAACAAAACTATGATACCCTCTCGATAACAACGCTTGTACCTATATGTCCGAAACGTAAATTCTAATTCCAAATGAATTATTAAATTATTAAGATGAAACTTGTTTATAAATTTCTAAAAAAAAATTGTTACTTATAGTTCTTATACATCTTTCACTTCAAAATAGATATTTGCTTTTGATACAATCGACTAAAAGTCTAGCACACTATCAATCGTAAACACAGCGACACCTCCCTCTTAACCATCAACTACAAGAGTTCATACTATTTTCTGTCCCTATACAGTTCCCAGAAATTCTAGCGAAATATATCTGGTACGATGGCGATTTGTTAGAAAATATTATTTTATTTTGAATATGATATTTTAATTTTAATAATTACAAAACTTATTAATTTACATTAAAATTAAAAAAATTTCTTGCATTTTATTCCAAATTACTTATATGTATCACATCTTTTATATCATATATTTTTGTGTCTTACTTTGTTTAGATAGGCATTGATTTACTTTGACTTATAAACAGAATTTTTTTTCAAACAATAAGCGACAATACCCGCAATACAAACTAAGCAAATAACAATTACTTTTGCACGTAAAACAAATTCTAAAACAAACCTTGATTGTAGAAAATTGGGAAACAATATTTTTCAATGCAGATTTAAAAAGAAAATAAGAGCAATTTATTCTGTATGAGATCATATAACTATTTTAAACATTAAATATAGTTTCTATAATATAAATATAAAAATAAACAAGTACTAACATGTGCCCAATAAAATGTATCGTTTAGCATAAATACTAACAAAGCAGTAGTATAACTTAATTCCAAACGAAGAGAACCAATCTACATATCTATATTTGATCGATATAACTCTAAGCTAAAAATAGAAGGGATTTAAAAAAAAATATAGTTATTACTAATAAAAAGGCCAAACTGCACGCGAAAAGCAACGGTGAGATTATTACTACAGAAAAGCTTTACTGGTTGAAAAATTGCATTTAAATTAAATTGGAAAACTCATTCACAATAAAAAAACAATGCAAAGAAATATACAATATTCAAATAAAAATTTGTATATATAGGTTCGTGAATTAGATCAATTTTATGAACACAAGTGTCAGAATTAAAAGCGTAAACAATTTTAATTTTTTTATAAGAGTTGCGCGTTTATTAATGAAACTAGTTTCTCGCGTTCTCATGTAGATATTTTCTGAATTAAAAAAATGTCTACCTTGTGTCAAAGTCATATTGATACAATGCTAAAACGCCTCCATCAAATTTACAGTCTTAATTACATATTAGCCACTCTCCTTCAATTTGTCTTGTTTTTTTTTTTTTTACTTTCTGCACCCCGTTATTCATTACGGTGTCGATGACCAGTCATCCCATGTTTTAATAATATCAAACAACACATCACCAGGACTTTCTGTCATAACGAGCTGTCTATGGCCCAGTACCTTGTAATCCCTGCCAAGTTTGCCAGCCTTGAAACCAGCCTGAATGAGTCTCTTAGCCGCCTGCAGCTGTCCTAAAGTCGGACTGGTGTGCTCGAAATGTCCTATGAAAGAAATTCCAATGCTGTGATGGTTATGATTCTTCGTGTGGGCTCCAGTAGTATCCCACCCACGACCTTCGTATATCAAGCCATCTCCTCCCACAAGAAAGTTGTAACCGATGTCATTCCACTCCCTCACTGTAATGTGAAAATCTTGAATTTCCCGCACATTTAGAACGCACTGGACTCTCGTGAAACAAAAGTTTGTCACTGTGTGGCTAATGATCACGTAAGGTACTGGCGAATCTCTCAGTGTATATGCCGATTTGGTGGGAAGCTGGGCGCCCCATTCCCATCGCGTTACCAAACCGTCAACTTCCACTATCTTTGCTTCTGAAAAAATCATGACTATGTTTTGTACTTATTTCAATATTGTTCATTATGAGATTGAGCATTACAGCTAGATGTTTTGTCATTCGTGGTGATCAATTTCAATGTTACAGATTCTATGAATTTTTTAATTGCTGGTGTATTTAAATGACGAAGAGATCGGATTATATTTATGTATTTATCTATATAATAAGAGATAATTTTAAAAACTTCATACCTTTGAATTCACTTATCTTATCCGCTGTTACTTCAGACTTTATAGTGCCGTAAAAAACGACGTACAGACTAGACAAGCTGAATGTAACAATGCAAAGCGCCAATAATTTTTCCCATACCGGTAGAGAATTCATGTCTAAAATATAAGTAATAGATTACTTTTGTATATATTTATAGGTTAAGAAACGCAAGAAACAAATATTTTATATAATTAAAGTCGTATAATATATACCTAAATGCTAATTAATTGATATATAAGAAAAACGATGTTACCTTTTTCCATTATGACGAACATTACTATTTAATAACCAACGTCTTCTTTATTAGAGGCAAGATCTTAGACTTGATCGTTAAAACTAATCGATACAAAGGAGGATTTATACCTATATCAACCATCAGAAACGTTATCTCTGTGTAGACTGTCGGTAAAAATTGAATGTCGTAGAAAAAAATTCTTTCTAATTCAATGATGTATTCTTATAACTTATTATCAACCTCTTTGATATCTTACGAACGACAAAGTGTTTTTTTAGATAATTTATCGATAAAATTTGAACATAACGTGTAGATTAAGAAGAAGTAGGAGACTAAGCACGATCTTAATTTAATTTTTAAAATCAATTAATTTTTTCATTTCTCGATATATCAGTATTCAGATTTAATATTTTGTTTAGAAAATTCTTGGCTGCTTATTATATAAATAGAAAAAAATCTCGAGTACGTTACTAATAATTAAAGACCGTAAAGTAAAACTCGTAAAACATTATAAATTTAATGTAATCTAGCAGGCCATAAAAAACCTCGTTGTATAATAAAACATGTTATTTACAAATAGTTCTACTTACAGGAAGGTCAATATAATCGTTCGATTAACAATTTTCGCGAGTGATAAATTCATACGAGTCTAGTTCGAGTCTATAAATACACTTATATACGCACACATATGTGCGCATCGTTGCCACTATGACACCAGTTCCTCTTCCTCCTCAACGTCACTATAATCCTCGCCGCAACTTAGGGTCCGTCCAGACATTAATTAAGCTACCACGAGAGAGATGGCTATATAGGATCTGTGCAGGCTAGGATGAGATAGACAGAGTGAGAGTGACAGGCAGGACTGTTCACATGCAGGAAAAATCCTTGCGTAACGACCCCCTTGTATTGCTAATATTTACACTTTTGCGGTTTGATCCAGTTTGAAAGAACGAAATTACAGGTCCCTCGTCAATATAGGTAATGAAGATCGATTACTAAGCGTCAACCGAATGGAGGTATATAGGTTTACGGGAAGTTCCGTCGTTCTTTTCACGCAAATTTCATTTTATGTATATAACTAACTTAAATTTTGTTGTATTTGTAATGCTGACATACAACATTTATTTGTATTTAGTAAAAAATAATAGTAAGTAAATGTACACAATATTTATAATACAAGTATACAAATGACATTTATTCATTACTACAAAACATATTTTAATTCACCAATGAGGATTGCCTCAGCATATAACTTGCTAGTTATTTAAGGCAACAAATCTGCTGTACAATTGTAAATGATTATAATTAAAGTTTTTGGTAAGAATCTAACAATGTTCCTTACTTTTTGTTACTTAGTTTTTATTTGTTTTTAGAAAAGTAAGGCGAGGAAATATGTAACTATTAATCATATAAGATGATTTTATTAATTTATACAATTAGTGAACCAATAAAACACGAAAGAATTTTAATGTTTGAACGTAATAATACTTGATAACGTTTATATTCAATATTTGCAAGTTTATCGTTAAGATCAGTAAAGATCAAAGTTTCCTTTTAATACTTATATTCAAAATCAAATCTATGGTATCACAGAATGTTACTTTCTTCACAATGTCATATTAGAAAATGTACCTATTACTTATTAAAAAAACGAACAAATGGTTCACTCAATTGTTTCAAGGAATAATAATTAATGACATCTGCTCATCATTATTCCTATTAAAAGTAGTAACATTTTTAGATTCTTTTTCATTATATAGAAGAATAAATAAATCTAGTACGTACGAACAGAATCTATAAAGCCACTAATAAAGAAACGAGCGAACCACAGCCGCAGCATCAGGGATTGCTGGTCCAGTGCTCCCAGGTCCTGATGACATTGAAGAGCTTGTCACCGGGGCTCTGGGTGTGCGCGACCTGACGCTGCCCGATGAGCTTGTAATCCTTGCTCAGCTTGTTCTTCTTCACGCCAAGCTCCAGCAGCTTCACCGCCGTGGCGATCTGCTCCTTGGGCGGGCTCTTGTAGCTGAAGTCACCAACGAAGGCGATGCCGATGCTACGGTTGTTGTAATTGTGCGTGTGGGCACCGGCCATATCCCAGCCGCGGCCCTCGTAGACGTTGCCATCGCCGCCCACCAGGAAGTTGTAGCCCACGTCGACCCAGCCCTTGGCCTCGATGTGGAACGTCTGTATGACGCGCACGTTCAGTTTGCACTTGGCCTCATTGTAACAGGACTGCGTCGCTGTGTGGCTGATGATGGCGTAGGTGGCTGGCTGGACCTTCAGCCGACGAGGCGAGTCTGTAGCTTGCTGGGCGCCCCAGTCGGCTCGCGGTACTATGCGCACGCCACTCTCCGCTGGCTTGTTGCTGAAGTCGTTGGCTGCTGTGCGGGGGACGTCGTGCAGTGAAGATTTACGTTTAGTTACAATTTTATAAGGCGCGAAGGTTTCCAACGAGGAACCTTGTCATACTATTATTCATTGATATACAGCTAATGCATTAGAGAAAAAGAGAGTGAGAGTATGTGTAGTTTTGCAAGATTTTTTTATAAATTGGAAAAATTAAGGAACATTACTTCAGAGGTAAAAATTATTAATTATCTTAATAAATAATATTGAAATCAACAAGAGAGAGCTCTACAGTAGTAGGAGCAACTGTAGCATATAGGACAGTGGAATTATATAGAGATTAATTCTCTTTGCTTGATGGTCATTCCAAAAAATTTACATAGATGTATATATTAAAATTATATTTGATATGACTACTAAAGAGGTTTTACATATTTTTTGTTGTGCGCTTTTTCTTTTGTATGTTACTTAATTTTGAAACTTTTTTTAGAACTAATGTTGGTATAGAATTTCTTTAATTAAGTCCAACATCTTAATGTTATAATAATAAGATAAAAAATGAATATTAGCAACACTAATAACCTGCATTTTGACAAGTGTAACATAATGTACATTTAAAAATGGTATCGGAATAAAAGAAATATACATTGGAGGATTTTAGAGATGTATTAGTTTTTATTAAAGTTAACAGGTTTAGTATTTTGAATGAAAAGGGTATTTTTCTTCATGGGAAATTTCTGGCAAATATACTTATGTAATTTTTTAGAGTTTAAATGACTACATTATGCAGAACTCACCTATGGATTCTTCATTGGCCGATATCAGGACCACCCCGAAGGAGATAATTCCGAATATAAGGAAAAAGCATCGCATAATATTTATCTCCATTCTTATACATGCAAACTGAGAAACAAAATATCTTTTGTTAACTAAAATTCTTTCTATATTATAATTAAATAATGCTTGCAAAAGTTGAATAAAAAATTACGTTTTATTAGTCACAGTTATTAAATTAACAAATTTATTCACTCTTCCATTGCGTGGATATGCACGCACGGATGTTCGTCGGATGACTGACACTAGTTTCTCTGAGCGTTATTTTTTTAAATAACTCCGCAGGGGATCCCCACTAAGTTGGCTACTTAACTTTGTAATATGATTGATAGCTCTATAAATATAAAACTACAGAGTCTCTTGTATACAGTTATAAACTTGCATTTGGTGTGAAGAATTGCATTTATATAAACAGATTTTTTCAATAGTCATACTTAAAAACTATTTTATAAATATAAGTATTTTATAAAAATGTTGAAGAATTTAATGATTACTAAATAAAAAGTAATTTATAATTTTAATATATATAATACATAAATTTCTTTTTAAATTTATAATATACAAACTTTAATTATTAAATTTTAATTTTAACTTTAATTTTTGTTATGTATTAAAATAAATAAAATTATAAATTTAAATTTCAAACAATTTGAATTAATTTAAAATGTTCTCATATTACTATTACAATAAAAGTTTTATTCTTAACTATTGTTTTTGATTAATTTTTAAAATATGAGTTATTTTCAGTTTTTATTTTATTACAGTTATGACAGTAAAAAAAATTAAGTCAAATGTTCATCCAACGATGGGATTACAAAAATTCCATTACTGATTGTAAAAGTGATATTAAAATTAAGAAACATTTACACAAACTTATTACAAGATATATGAGTTTCTTAGAAACAACATTATTATCTTATTGAACTTTTTGTATACACTTTTTTAATGTGCGTGTTTGTCACAAAACAAGATAATAATCAAAGTGAATCAGATTTAAGTAAATTATTGTTACAAATTTTATCTCGCATTTATAGCTGCCCAGTGGTCCCAGTCCCGAATGACATTATAGAGATGCCGACCAGGACTGATAGTTCCAATCAACTGTCTTTGCCCAACCAACTTGTAATCCTTGCTCAACTTGTTCCTCTTGACAGCCAAATTCAAAAGCCACTTTGTGACCTTTATTTGCCTCTCTGTCGGCTGGGCATCTTCAAAAGTACCGATGAGCGCGATACCAATGCTCCGATCGTTGTAGCCCAAAGTATGCGCGCCCTGGACGTCCCAACCGCAACCTTCGTAGACGTTGCCGTCGTCGCCCACCAGGAAGTTGTAGACGATGTCGTTCCAACCTCGGGCCTTGACGTGAAGTGCCTGCATCTCGCGCAATCTCAGCTTGCATTGAGTTTCCCAGTGACAAGGCCACGTGGCAGTATGACAAATTATCACATGTGTCGCCGGTGATATTCGCAGGCTGATTGGTGGAGATACTGGAGGTTGAGCTCCCCAAAATTTACGCGACTTGATGGTGGTTCTGCTCGAAACAATTGCTGGAATTTGTTATTATTATTTAGCTTGTAATTGTAACCAAGAGTTGGTTGCGCTCTATTGAAATTGTAAACAATTTATTGAAAAATACAGAAAGGTATTTAGTAAAAACAAACTAAATGATTTTAGAATTTAAATCATAATTTCAGTATAACTATATTGCAAGTTGCAACCAAATATAAAATTATTAGAAGCGAATTTAAATTACCTGCTATGAACCAACATAAAATGAAAAAACATCCAAGGGTGATGAGAAATCGCTGTAAAATGAAATGATCTTTTTATACGAGGTAATCTATTATGCACCACAAGTCAAACACAGTCTTGGAAATCACCGTTAAATATATTAATTAAAAAAAAATGTATTGTTAAATCAAATAATAAATTATAAGTTTTACAATTCAATTGTTCCCTGTGATATTTACGTATTCTATAAAAATTTAGAAACTATACCTTTGACACCATTGCATAGAAATATTTATTTAACTTACAGTTAGGTACGTATACATATACGTAGCACTGTCAGTACTTGGTTGATGGCTACTCTACTGATAAAAAAAGTAGTTGGCGGCCGGCTCACGTTTGTTATCTTACGAATAGCCTCAGCCATATGATTATACTGATACGGTAACAGATATATGAAAAGGCGTGTTAACGCTCGAAGGTAGTCATAAATATGACAGGCGGACCTAAAAGTAGCCGTGCCTTTTATACGCAAGTTTCGGGATTTGACGTTTTTAAAGTTTTGAAATATAGATAATTCACACCTTTTATATATTATAACATTAACTATACTCTACTTCGCTAAAAATAGTTTTAAGACTAACTCAAGCTGAAAAGGTTTCGTAACAATAAATTTGGTTATTAAAAGTTTAACAAATTTTCAAGTCTCCTTATAGTTTATTTTTCCCTCCGGTCTTTTTGAATCATATCCGTTTTTCAGACGATTATACAGAGTTATACGAGTATTATTTTATTAACTAAATGTATAAACAATATATTAGAATACATTAATGAGATATTAATTTTCACATGGTATATGCAAGCTACAGTATAATAAATGCAAAATTTACAATGACAAATAATATCAATAATGAACATATGCAATAATCTATCACGGTGTTGGTGACCAATGATCCCAGGTCTGAATGATTTCATACAGTTTTTGGCCAGGACTCTCAGTTTTCGTACACTGCCTGTGGCCGAGTAGTTTGTAATCCTTGCTTATCTTTCCGTTCTCCAGGCCAAACTGGATGAGGCTCCGCGCAGCTTCCAACTGTGCCGGCGTCGGTTTATCATTGGTAAACGTCCCGATGAACGAGATTCCAATGCTTTTATAATTGTAGTTGAAGGTGTGCATGCCCTCGACGTCCCAACCGCGACCTTCGTAAACGTTACCATCACCACCCACCAGGAAGTTATAGGCGATGTCGTCCCAGCCTCTGGACTCTATATGGAATGTCTGGGCAACACGCACATTCAATACGCATTGAGCTTGCGTGAAGCAAAACGTTGTGGCCGTGTGGCTGATTATAACGTGTGAAGGAGGTTGAACTTTCAAAGGACTCGGGGGGCGCATTGGGGGCTGTGCGCCCCATTCGACTCGGTGTACTATACGCACTTTCGGCGCAGCATCATCTGGAAATTAAATAAAGACATTTTTTGTTGAATAAAAAATATTTATTTTTTTTAAATATCAACTTTTGATAAATTCGGGTTTTGTTATAAATTCATATCAACTCATATAACTTATTAATAATTATTAGCTTTTAGCCGTAAATTTCATAAAATATGCATTAATAAATATATAAATCTGTAATTTCTTAAAATTTATATCACTTAAATTTATTAAAAGGTTAAAGAAAAATTTTTCAAACCATAAAGTTTAATTTTACTTACTTTCTGATGATTCAGCAGATGCTTGAAACGCTCCAAGTACGAGAACACAGAGTGCTAAGAGGCATAGCGATGGTAGAGAAGTCATTTCTGAAAAATATACCCTCGAATCAGCAAAGGTTTTCGATTTTTCTTCCAAAACCATTAAATATGTATGTAACACTTATAAAGTTTATGAACTGAAATATTTTATGTTTGTTTCTAGACAATCGAAATAATTTCTGTTGAAAAAATTGTCACTTATTTTTACGTTAAAAAGTAAATACGCTTTATTGCAAATATCTTCTTTAGTACAAATAATAGTATATTGTGTAAAAGCATGTACATTCATGAACTTTGTCAACTTAATGATAAAATTCAAGAAATTGCATTACTATATACCTTTATGAAATTTTTTTATCGATATCGAATTCTTGCATTACAAGTGGTAGAAAACTTTTTATCGAATAATTTAAGTAGTTAAAACCAAGATAATTTTTAAGTAATACTTTTCATTCCATTTCTCGATGAAAAGAATACAATTTGATGAAATCATTATTAAAAGTAACCTCAAGAGTGTCTAGACAAGGAAATATGTTACCACGTATTGTTGAAAATTTTGGACAATAATACACTAACTATAAATTTTTAAGTACCATAATATTTTACTTTTGACAAGATTCTACTTACTTGACTCTGGAAATGTTCACCATTAGCAATACTCAACTCTTTTGCTTGTTCACAGCACTTGCCCTATCGTTTATATGCGTAAATGCGAATGATGGGGGAATCCCAACAGCTGAACAATATAATCTTGTAGATAAACTTGAGAAATTCTTAAGATAAAATCATGTTTATGCTAACGTTATCTTTATGGCTTCAGTATTACATATTATTGTTTTTTTTTTTTCATATTTTCAAACGTCTAGTTATTGTGAACAAAGTAGGATCTTTCGACTATTCCCCTCCCACGGCGATTATCTTAACTGCACATATTTCTTTTACTCTTTATACACAAATGATAAAAACGTTTTTCTTTTGCATTTGGTAATAATCAAATCATTACAATCAAATTGAAATACAATCTTTATAACATTCAGAAATTGTAAATAAATGAAACTCCTACATTTATATACTTATTTAATAAACATTGCATATTAAAATTTGTAAAAAATTATTTTGCCATTTTCCACATGTACTCGTATCTGAACGGCAACAACTACGTAGTGAAATTTTTAAACTGGAAAGAGTACATACATATATTTTGTAAGCTTACAAATAAATATTTTATCTATCTATCTATCTATCTATCTACATCAACGTTTATAAAAAAAAACCTATTAACTAAAATCGCTGGCGAAGACGTTCAAAGGCTCTCAGACCAGTGGAACCAGGTCCTGAGGATATCGTACACCTGGGTTCCAAGGCTCTGAGTCGACATGACCTGCCTCTGTCCCAGAATCTTGTAATCAACCTTGAGCTTTCCGTCCTTGAGACCCTGCCCCAGCAGAGCCTTGGCAGCCTGGATCGGGACGTCGGTGGATGAAGTCGCCGATATATGACAGATCAAGTCGCGGCGTTCATAGGAAATTGCAAACAATGTCGTACCAGCTTCGGACCTTGAGGTGGAGTGCCTGCATGTCGTGCAAGCTCCGCTAGCATTGGGTTTCAAAATAACAGGGCCTCGTGGATATGTGGCAGATTATCACATACCAATGTCACTGATGAGATACGCAGACTAATTGGTGTGGACACTGGAAGTTAAGCTCCGTTTTGCTCTTAAATGTACTTTATTTTTTTACTAACCAAGTATAAACAATATACCAATATAAATTAATGAGATAGTAGCTTTTGCATGCTACATACAAACCACATTAATATAAATACTGAATTGACAATGATAACAAACCTGCAAAAATCATTCACACTTTGGTGACCAATGATCCCAGGTCTGAATGATTTGATACAGTGTTTGACCAGGACTCTCAGTTTTCATACACTGCCTGTGACCGACTAGTTTGTAATCCTTGCTTATCTGTCCGTTCTCCAAGCCGAACTGGATGAGGCTCTGCAAAGCTGCCAATTATTCTGTCGTCGGTTTATCATTGGTAAACGTCCCGATAAATGAGATTCCAATGCTCCTATGATTGTAGTTAAAGGTGTGCGCGGCCTCGACGACCCAACCGCGACCTTCATAAACGTTACCGTCGCCGCCCACTAGGAAGTTATAGGCGATGTCGTCCCAGCCCTTGGACTCTATATGGAACGTCTGGGCAACACGCACCGATAATACTCATTGAGTTTGCGTGTTGCAAAACAAGTTTTTTTTTTTTTTTTTTTAATTATAGAAGTAAAATACTTTTGCGTCTATAATTCACCCAATCTCTAATAAAGCTGTGATCCAATAAATATGAGAAAGTGTGAAATTCGTAATACTTTCACCAAGTCATTTATGTATCCATTATTAGCAATAATCAATTTTATGGATCAAAATTAATTTTTTGTTTGTGCTGTAATATTAGGCTCTAAAGATTCAAGAAACTCAAGTTATAGACATTTGTTGCTTTATTTTTAAAATATTTTTTAAAACAGTCACCATTTATTCTATTAAAGTCTTCAAAACGATGTCAAGAAGTTAAATATTATTAATCCATTCCAAAGTTACAAAAGTTTAAATTTGAGCAATAAAAATGTACTGTTGAAAGCCTATAATTTGCTATTTGAATGCATGCATATTTTGGTGCATCTTCTCTGCTTTAATTGAAACTTTCATAATTTTCAAACAGATTAATATTTTTTTTTGGAACACATGCACGATTTTCGCCGTTTTCCAACCTAAAAAGAGGGTCATAAAGTGACTCTTTCTGGACTGATCGGATGAAAAAATCCATTCTCGCCCGGCGGGCGTGAAAAATCCATTACCGTCCGCCGGGCGTGAAAAATCCATGACAGCCCGCCGGACGTGAATAATCCATTCATGCCCGCTGCTCTAAACTTCTGTAAAATCGCAAAAATTAATCATAATCCACTATAAATTTGTGAATGCATGTTTTTTATGATTTTTTTTTATTCAGAGATTAATCCAATATACTATTTTTATTGGAAAATGAACATCTTCTCATTCGCACAAATTTATGGCGGAGTTTTGATTATTGTTAACAATTTTAGCCTTGCTTTTTAGGTTCAAAAACGCCGGAAATCAATACATAAGTTACAAAAAATATGGTGTGCACCTAGGGCTTAGTGGGCCATTTGACCTCGTGTGTTTGCAGTACTCGGTCTATAATGGCCCACTTCACGCCCTAGGTA
>UXGD01005546.1:0-14215 GCA_900474315.1 Torymus auratus
TTTTCGAATGATATCCATCCGATTAAAATATCTCGATCCTATCATTAAAAAAAAGCAAAAATAAATTTTGAGAAAATAAAAAATTTGAAATTAACAAAAACGCGTCGGCCTAATAAAAAAACGGATTTTCCGTTTTTGCCGCCCTTAACCTTGAACTACTTGATAATAATAATTTTAAAGCACTTTCATGAATAAATCCTGCTACAAATAAATATAAATTCTGTAAAACATTTTTAAATCCATCGAAGAATGTAATAGAAAGTTTGCTGTTTGATATAATTGATGCACTGGATTTCTGATTAACGATTATATTCTTAGGATTTAATGATTAGGACATTTCATTAAGAATCAATTTAAATCTCTTTTCAAGTAGAATGATGTTATCGATGCTTTTGAGATCGAAATTCAATTAGCATATTTTGTCTAAATTAAATAGATCAAAAGCGTCTTTATGTTATGCCATGCTCATAAATATTCCTTTCTCTAATTTAAGAATGCCACTGTATATTTTCACTTTCACTGAATTTATCAATAACGACAAAGCAATTTGGAACGTGGTGTAGATTTTGTTAACATAAACAATTCATAATAGCTTCATAATATATATAAAATTTTAATGGTTCTGGAACGTCTGAAATGATTCGATTATTTTGCATGTAGTGGATGAAAAATCGAAAACACGGGTTATTTTTCAGGAAGTACGAATTACAAGATTCTAATGCTCTTTGAAAAGTGACATCATTTGTTAACAAAATGAGCAATACCAGTGGTAATTTAAACTATTCGTAACCCTGTGATTTATGCGAAGCAGGTGCGAAACAAATTGTGAGCTTCGATAATTAAGCTTGACGGTGTTCACATTGTTATTCAATGATCCGTCAAAAATAAAAGAGGTTTTCAAATAAAATGATGAGCCGAGGACACAAATTGTGTGATTATTAGCTGAGGAAAGTTCGGTCATTAACACGCTAGGCACTAATTTTCTCATTACTCACGATGGTTAAAGAATCTAAAAAGACAAGATTATGGATAAGTGAAGATAATGAAAACGCTGTGTTTCGTAATAAATAGTTACTGCTTATGAATCAATGATTACTATAAATAATTATGGACCCACTTTGACGTCTTCACTTTTACGTAAAACGTATAGAAAGTTATTCTTCATTAGGTCGTGTTGGCATTATGATCTTGAATATTCAACAGCACCCGAGAAGGAGACATTCGGAAATGAGTTATTGTGCAAATTTCAGAATCACTCTCGGTTTTTAGACAACAGCTACTAGAGTTAGAAGAGACGTGAAACTCGTCGGAGGATTTCAAATGTTTATACTTTCTCATATGAAAGATTTGGTAATGAGTAGTTTAAATCAAAACATCGATTACATGTCAAGGAATTTCCTCGATCGCTTATGCACGTTTTAAAAATTGTTATTCCTTTAATGTAAAGCCCACTCATCTTTGAACATATTATAAATTATTATAATTAAATTGAGGAGCCTGTAAGAGAAAACAATTTTCTTCATACATCTTCCTGCGAAAAATGAAGAAAAATTCTCAGTCCTTCCTCAAAGAAATAATTAAACTTGACGATTTTCCTCATAACCGAACCCTCCAATACCCTCTGATAGCTATCGTTCTTCTGAACGCTCCCAATCCCACAAAAACCAAATTAAACACCCAAAGAAACCATGAATCGTTCAGGTCAGCGCTCGCGCAGCCATCGGCCAAAGAAAATCCATCCACTTCTTCGTCCTAAAAATCTGTCCCACAAAAGTCCCCCTTCCTTGCACCGACGAGCTTCGTATACTATCCAGCACGCTCTTCGCTCCAGCTCGAGAAAAACACAATTCCTCGGTAGCAGCAGCAGCAGCAGCAACTCATACTATCACCGCTTCAGAGCGAGCGCGAAAAGTGAAAGAAGCAGCTCGGCGCGAAAAACGCGAAAAAAGTCGTTAGTGGGGCAGCCAACCGTGTGCTTGCGGTCATTATCGAAAGCCGCGAGCGAGCGCACGAATTTTTGCGCACGCGGCCTCTCTTTTTCGATACTTGTGCACACGATTTATTCGGAACGAGAGAGAGAGAGAGAGAGCGAGATAGCGAGAGAGGGGACTTTCTCCCAGCCGGGATGAGTGCCCCTCGAATATATCGTCGCGCGGTGGGAGTGAGTCGCGCCGGCGGACTCTCTCTTTTTCTTCTGGCCGAGCTCGCGCGTGCACACAGCTGATCCACAAAGTCCAGCAGCGCGCTGGGTAGAGGCAGCGCCGAGATATCGCGCACCAGTGGACTTTCACGTTTCCCGCTGCTCGGTACGTGTGCGCGTGCCCGCGCGCCGATCATGCGCCGGCCCTCCTGCCGATTTTCGCGATCACCATAGCAAAAGCTCTAACTTTGCATCTTCCATTCGTCAACGGCTCACCCGAAGAGCTCAATATAAATCAGCGGAGCCGAAGAAGAAGAAAAAAAGGACTTGGGCGTAAATATACACACACACACACGTACGCGACAGGCGGGCTAGAGCAGTGATTGGCGCACGCGCGCGTACTGTCTGGCCAGCACTAGCCGTCGTGCCGATTAAAGTGCAAGTGAAAGTTTTATGGAATAACCGGACAACCGCTCAGCTACAACGCTGCGCTGCATCCGCGCGGGTGGCGGCGGCGGTGGCCGTGTACCTCCCCGAAAAACCGTCTTCTGCAAAGGCTGTTATAATCGTATTCAGCGCGAGCGAGGTGAAGACAGCGCTGTTTAAGTGTGCGCTCGCGCGCGCTTTCACGTTTTCTCTTTCGCCGGGTGGCGGCGAATAACAATCGGCCGCGTGCCCACGCGTGTATATTATTTTGGAATACCTGCACGTCCCTCCTAATTGATATATCAATAGCAGGCGAACAAGAAGAAGAAGATTGATCTGCGCCTGCGCGGGCACCCCACGCGAGCGCGCGCGCGTATTTGAATAACGCGCAGAGAGTGGGTATAATTTTTGCGGCGAGCGCTCGTGCGGGTATAATCACTTGTCGCGCCGCCGGTGAGGAAGACGGAGGCGCGTAATTTCTCGCGGTTCTCGCCGTAGTTGCGAAAAAGCTGTGTATGTGTGTGCGCGGTCGGCTGTGAGGATGCCGGGCTGAGGACCACAGGACAGTTCGCACCGGAGCACCGCGTCCTCAGTATCTCGCCTTGTTCGTGGATAGAGGATATAGGGACAAGAGCGAAGATGGGTCCTTCCGCGAGGATGTTCCTAGTGCTGCTGATCGGGATCGTCGAGCTGGCCGACTGGACGCGAGCCTACTCCATCCTCTTGGTGACGATGGGAGGTACCAGGTCGCATACTGTGCCCTTTGTCGCACTGGGCACTGCTCTCATCCAGAGGGGCCACAACGTTACCCTGGCCAGTGGATTCTCCGGGCCAGCGGCGAACAACGGCCTGCGCGAACTCGTGCCGCCGAAACTCGAGGTGCGTAATTGCCTTTTGGCTTTCATTGGAGATATCGGTATCGCGCGCGAGCTCCTGGAAATGCCGATATATCGCGGCGAAGGTATATTATAGTTGGGACGATGTGAAAAAATACTGGTCGCTATGCATGCGCGAGCCGGTGTCTTGCAGCTAGTGCGTTTATTATAATTTTGTATGCCATCGTGGCAGTTCCAGAAATAGAAATTATTCGTCCTAGAAAAGAATTGGATTATAATAGCGCAAGATGTGGTTACCGTGTTCGGGAGACGGGATGTTTTTTTTTTCTTTTTTTTTGTTCGTATACGGACGTATAAATTATAATTGTAATCGGGCTGTACGTTTCGTTCCGATGAAGATATAAGTGGAGGAAATTGTTAGGTTCGTTGACAGAAAGCATGTTGAAGAAAGTATCAATTTGAGGGTATATTATGCTCAACGTGGAGATCATGAGCGCGGAAAAAAAGTTTATTAGCATCTTGTAAAAATTGGAAAATAACGATCTTTTTCCGAGGATTCGTCAGCGCCAACACTTATTTTATGGTGTGTTGCAATAGAGGAAATTTACTTATCGATCGCAAGCCTTGTAAAGGCGCAGAAAAACACTATTATTAATTTGTTCAAACAATGCGACTTTACGTCGACTAATTGGCGGTATTGCAAAATTTACATTGATGTATCTCGTCAAAGTAAATGTTTGAAATAACATGACAGCTAATTGTCTAATTGCGCACGTATATTTTCTGGCCAAATCTCTCGCGCCCCTTCTTCATAAGTATCTATCGGAAATTGGTCTCATAATATCTTTCTAATAAGTACACATATAAGTTTACTTTGCGAAACAAAGTCACTCTTGCTTTCAATGCAAAGTTTATTACGTTTCATAAATATCCACCCCAAATGACGAGATTAGCTAATCTATTACGGCAACGTCGTATACAGTCGGGCACAAAACGGCCGAGCCGCACTATATCATTAGCGACGTTAAAAAGGCATACACGTCCGATATAAATATTGGCGTGTGCGCGCGCGAACACGTGCGCCGAAGAAAATGCATAATTCCCCGTCTTCGCGTACTTTCCGCACACACACACGCACATACACACGTAGACACATATGTACAGATATCCCAGGAGCGGCCTAGAACTATACTGGACTTACGTAAGCATATATTCCGTGCGTCGAATGACTCCCCGAGAGGTGCGCGGGTTTCAAAACTCGCGCGGGGCGTCTAGGAAATAAAATTTCATACGCGCCTATGCCTATAGCACATCTGGCAAAACAAACGCGCACGCGCCACTTGCTCAATGCGCGCGCAATTGCAAAATTGCATCTCGGCTGCCTGCAACTGTGTGTGTGCGTGTGTCTCGATCGAAAGCGAGAGGTGGTTGGCAATGTTTTCCTTATTTTTTTTTGAAAGAGTTGAGTCACATTTTGAGGGTAGAGAGATCGTGCGCGGAATTCCGCGAAGAGCAGGAGAACATGCAAATTTTGCTCTTTTCAGGGTATACGTGGTACAGATTATTAACGCGCTCGGAGAGAGGAGACCTTGTTTGTCTTTCGCACCTAATAATTCACGCGTTTGATAAAAGGTGCGCGCACGGCTGATCTTTCACTCGAAAGCGCTCGAAGCGTGAAACTCGGAATTCAAAGTATAGCGGCGTGCGTGCGTGTGAGGAAACTGGTTTAAAAGCATTTCGCTCTATTCAAATTTATGCGGCTTATTCGGAAAAATTACCCAACGAAAATAAAAGTGTTACAGTTAGCTTAACGCTGGTATTTATGTTGATTATGTCGCGTTGTGATCGCATCCAGGTGAAAAAATGGGATTTTAAAGAGGCGTTTACAGAAGTTTTTCGTTTGGCATATATTAAAAGTCTCAAAACAAAACATGTTTGTTTTCTTTTTTAATTAATGCGTTAAGCATTTTTTTCCTCTCTCTCTGTGTATTTTAATTCAAAAAACTTTTCGAAGTGTTCCATATTGAGTGCGCGTTGTAAAAATTTATTATTGTACGCATAACATTATAGAAAACAATAAACCGCTGTAGCTATTGTTTCAGGTGCAAAATATACACGTCGAATATGTATCGGACGTACTTGTGATTAAGTGTCAAAAAAATAACCACCGGCATTGTGTTTGTACTTAAACTGAGCAACCTTCATGTTGGAAGTCGTTAACTCGCGAAGAAATTCAATGAGCAAATTCTGACGGTGGGTCGCTTTGCATTTAAAATTTTTGCTTCGTTTTTGTGGAAAACAAATAAGCCCGCACGAACGATGACAGATTCATGGACAAATTTCACGAACCATTAATCTTATCCTATTGTATCTAAAAAAGACATTTTCAAGTCTAGCTTTACTCGGAATTTGAATTTTTTACACATTGAGCATGAATTATGCCATTCTTTCAACTCTAACTCAAAATACGGTAAAAGTCGCTTTTTTCTCTATCTGCATTTAAGCACGGCATAATAATAGCTTTTTCAAACTTTGACAGCGGTCTCTTTTACTACTTTTTCCATCGGTATATCATTGTATGCGATACCCCCTTCATTATTCCTGACTAATATACTTCAAATTTAATGAACTGTATTTAATTTTCTTCGCGGCTCACGCGTGTGCGCAATATCGCGACTGCGATATCTCAGGGCACGTGTGCAATATCTTTGTAATTGGCCTTGTATCGCGTTCAGTTTCGTTAACCCGCAACGTGTCTATCTACCTACCAGTTCGCGCGATTGATTATCATTCCCGTCGACAGGAAACAGACAGATTTTCAACAATGATATATAATTAACTCTCTTCTCGAGTGGAAAATCATCGATAGATTCTACTTGTATCCGTTCCAAATCGCGGGGCCACATATACTCACAGCACGTGTTATGCGAATATCGTATTATTTTCAAAAATTAGGTAGATCTCCACCTATTTTATTGTAACCATTGAATTTGAATTTCTACTTAAATATAATGATAATTTTGTACTTAAAATAATGCCACCTAAGCAACTTTCTTTAGATAAAGCTTTTGCAAAAGTTGATAAATAAAAAAAAATACTATTCTATTTAACATTTTATTTACAACCGCAATAGAGCGTAATAAAATAATTCTCACTTCTTTCGAACTTAACACATTTCCCCATCCTAATAAAACCTCAATGCTTCGACAAAATAGAACTTAATCCCCTTCTTTCAGACCTATATCGGCAACTACACTTCGGAATGGGACCTCGTGGGCTCGCGGTTCCGCGATGAGCTGCCCCTCTCGCCCTGGGATGCGATGCGCTACGGCTGGGAAGCCTGCGAGGCCGTGCTGAGGGATAACTTCTCGCTGGCCGAGCTGCGTCGACCGGAGGGCAACCCGCGCGCCCGCTGGGACGTCGTCGTCATCGACGGTGCCTACCCTGAGTGTGCGCTCGGTATCTTGCATGACCAGCAGGTGCCCGCCGTCATGCTCAACACGGTGAGTGGCAAGGAGGAAAGAAATTGACAAATTGCGTTTATCTTTTTGGTAAGAGCAACGAGGCCGAGAAGCAGTGTAAAACAGTCTTAATAAAACGACGTGAGTCATATAATGTATGGGAATCAGTCAAGGTACCGAATGTAATTAAAAGGATATCAATTACAACGAATTGCTCGTATATATTAAACAAAAAATTTCTTCGGGAAACTACTGACGATGATAATAATTGGTAATGCGTATTAGGCTAAAATTTCAACCGGGATGGAAATTGTTCACTGTATCAATGTTATTTACGAGGTAAAAAGTTTTTAGAAATTGGCTTTTACTCGCGGTAAAGACATTTCAAGCTGAAATTTATTGCGAAAGATTTATCTTCGGTACCCAGTTCGAGTATCCATCCAACCATTACAAAAAAAACAGTAAAATGGTAATTTAAAAAATTTTAAAAATATGTCGTAAACTACTTGCAAAACGTGTAATCTCGGTCCGATAACACTCCAGTTTTGAAGCGGCTCTTGTATTTCTCAAGTACTATATTATCCAGAGTGGAATAAGAGAAGCCCCGACGCTGTGTCATGCACTGTTTGGTAGATAGAAAGCTCATTTTGCACTCTGAATACGTTTTGTATGCGTATTGTAAAGATGATTTCTATAACGAGCGTAAACCGTAAGAAAAAAAAAAAACACAACATTATTTCAGTAAAATTATCTTATGATATATATTCCGCGTAATACACCAAAGTACATTTCAATCAACGAAAACTCTCCGCACCTCTGTAATTACATTCTTAAAGAAGAAAAAAAAGAAGCTTAATGAAATTTTCATTAAATTAAAACGCCATCAATCACGATGCAATACGCATGCAAACGAGCCTCTATCCTTATCATCCAATAATTCACTCTCTCTCTCCAACTCTCGTGCGCGCGTGCTCGTAATCACGGAAGCGTTAAACAGTTCGCCGATCCGATCCCATATACCTATCGTCGTCCGACATCAAAGCCGACTTTCACGCGACACTTAAAACATCGGTTGGTCATACAGGTGGCCCTGTACACGGGTTCGATCGCGCGCCAGGGCAATCCGTCGCCGTGGGCCATTAACCCGTACTTCGGCCGGGCCTACAGCCAGGACATGGGCTTCCTGCAGCGCCTCGTGAACGCCGCCTGCCTCATGACCCTCGAGGTGATGCACTGGATCATGATCACCGGCTTCGTCCAGCCCACGTTGCGCAAGTACTTGGGTAACTATATGTTTATCATTACTATACGTATATTGGCTCTTAGATCAGGGAAGAAAGTTGCTCGGGGAAAACACACGCACACGTACATGTAGCACCTTATGCAAACTTTAACGCACACACACACACTATACTCGCACTGACACACGTGGGAAAATACCTATTCTGGCGATTGGCGCGGAATCCGGTAGTCTTGTTGCGCAAGAAGCCGTTCGGAGGAATGACGCTGAATGTTGTGTGATGTGTTTTTCGCGCGACGGCGCAGGTGATCAGGTGCCGGACGTGCGGGATTTGGTAGCCGAGGTGCCACTGACGCTGCAGAACAATCACTACGCGGTGGCGGACTCGGTGCCCTATTTGGCCAACGTCGTCAGCGTCGCCTGCATACACTGCCGGCCGGCCATGAAGCTCAGCCCGGAAATGGAGACATTCCTCGTGCGGGGTAAGGAGTTACATGCGTGCGCTATGTGCCACCTGTGCTTTTACATTTTTTTCTTTACTATTTTTTTTTTTTTTTTTAAGTGTGTTTTGGTGTTATCGAAAATCCTAGTTTACTTATATAGAAGTATAGCTGAGAGATTAAGCCTATTTGGGGGATAATTTATCAAGCATTGAAAGAGAAACAATGAAGAAAATTTTTTTAAGCTTTTTAATAAATGCTTCGGTTTTTTTTTGTCAAGATTTACGAATGATAGATCTATTATTCTTATTGCTACAAGCAATTACTGTTTAAAAGAAATACCTAAATTATATTCTATTAAATTTTATATCTTGCCAGAAAAAGCAATGTTTTTATGAAGTTCAGCATAATAGTGATTACATAACGTTTCTCCATAGACAGTATACAAATAAATAGTAACACGTGTTTCGAAATCATTAAACATGTGGTTTTTCTTTAATTACCATAAATTACGTTAAAAAGAAACTTGTGGCAAATGAATGAATTTTTTAAGCATTTAAATACAATTGTAATGATCTTGCCGTTTATTAACAAAATTACATCATTTTCTCATTAACTTGCTCTCTGTCTTACTCTCTGGCGTACCATAAAAATGAAATCATTCGCCATAATTACCCAATTGGTTTTTCTGACTATCGAAAAAGTTCGATTAATAACCCTGACGCAATATCCTTTGGAATTCAATGAAAACTATTCTAAGCTGTCTGGAATTCTCTACAAGATTTTATTCTGCTAACGTTTCGAGTCTCCAAGCAAATATTCTTCTAGAAGATTAAAACGTTTGAAGATGAAACTTCGCCTATTGTATAATTCATACAATAATAAACATGAGATAATCTACCGAAACTATTTTTAACTGTCAATAAAAGCCTATATGTTATTCTTTACAATTCAGAGCCTCCAAAAAAGTATTTATTTACGTATTTTCTTATATACTCTCCGCTATCTAATCACTCTCCAACTTTCATCAATCATTTGAACCACCGCCACTTCCTCACGCAGGCTTCATCTTCGTCTCGATGGGCTCGTCGGTGAAAGCCTCGGGGATGCCGGAGAGCTTGCGCAACATCTTCGTTGCGGTGTTCTCCACGCTGCCCTACAACGTCGTGTGGAAGTGGGAGGGCGGCAAGATCGAGAACCTGCCGGCGAACGTGCGCACAGCCGCTTGGTGGCCCCAGCAGGAACTCCTCGGCCATCCCAAGCTCCGGGCGTTCGTTTCGCACGGAGGCCTCCTGTCGCTGCACGAGGCCGCCTATCACGGGGCACCGACCCTCGTGCTGCCCGTCTTCTGCGATCACGACGGCAATGCCGCGCAAGCCGGTAAGTATATGAGGGTTGAGTTTGAAGGTTCTTGCTTTGGGGTTCAGCTGCAGTGGATTTTTCTTTCACGGTTAAGATAATCCTTTGCATATCATAGGTGATAAATTATTTCTAAATTTAACCTGTAACATTTATTTGTTATAAAAATTCGCTTTTACGACCTCTGCTGAAATAAGCCATTTACCTTTTTTCTTTAACTTCTCAAACAGTTGAATGAAACTGACTATAAAAAATAGTCAGTTGAACAAAATAATTATGTCAGTTCAGCACAATTTGAAAATTTATCTTAATTTAAAAAAAATTTCAATTACTTTTGTGATAAGTCCTACGTTTAAACATTAAAACGTGAAAAGTCATTTACTTGTCAAAATAATTATTAAACAAATTAAACTTAATTTGTTCTAAAGATACTTTTACATCATAATGACATAGAAATAAGTGTTTTTCTTATAACATAATGTGTCTACTTTATTATTGCAATTATTCAATTTCGAACATTTTTGATAATTCTCAATTGCAAAAACTTCTTTAACTCTGTTTCTGTCAATTCATTGTTTACTCGATTAAATTAGTTGAAATAATATCATTAATAATCCTTATCGCAAAGTAACGTCTCTTTCCAAGTGACTGTCCACTTAACGTCGAGAAAGTGTATATCAACTTATTAATTGCACACATTTCAAAACCATTCCCAAACAAAAGTTCTACTTCCAAACTTCAACCTTTACGCACTCATAAAAATTCCCCGCTCAAAAAGCAGCACATTCTCATCTCCTCAATACCCCTTTTCACACGATATCCTCTCGAAATAACTAGCAACCTCCATAAACTCATAGCCCATTAAACCTTAAACCTCTCCCTCTCTCTTTTCCTCCAATCCACACATCTATATTTACCACACTGGAACTCATCCGCACCTCCGTCATAAATTTTCTCTTCCTTCTTCATCTCGCAGAGAAACTGGGCTACGCGCTAGTGATGGACCTGGCGAGCCTGACAGTGACGGAGCTGCGCGAGAATCTCCTCCGCGTTGCTGCGGGTGGGAAGAATCCGTACCGCGAGGCGGCCAGGAGGCGCAGTGCTCTCATGAAGGACGTGCCCGTCGACACGAGGAGTCTCGCCGTCTGGTGGGTCGAGCATGTTGCCAGACACAAGGGCGCCGATCATCTCAAGAGTACCGCCAGGTGAGGATATTTTTAGGCGGCTGAGGGGAGATATCGAGCCGGAAGTGAAGTCAGTTGGGAGACGATTTTTCGGTCTTGGCTGGGGAGAAAGAGGTTGAGAAAGCAAATAATGAAAGTGAGAATGTTTAGGTGTTATATGTTATGCGCTTTGTGAGGGGTTTAATAGATTTAGAGCGTTGATAATATGGAAAACCGCAAAACGAATAATTCACGAGTGTGTTAATTGAATGAAAAGTTTTTGTTTGTTTATATTGTTTGCGTTTAAACTCTTATTATATAATATGTACACAATAATGAAATGAAAGTATTATCCGCGCCAAGTTTAAATTTAAAAATTATTGACATTATCAAGTAATAAATTTTTCGTAATTTTAATGTCTATGAAAATTGTGAAAAGAGAAACGAAAATCTTTTATTTTGATGCAGGATGATTTTAATGATCATGTAGAAATCTGTTTGATCGAACACCGGTATACATGACCTACCGACCAAACCATTCGATCCTTAATTTCAAACCTGCTCTATTTTTAATTAAAACTATTTTTTTATTTCATTTTTAGACACATGAGGGTCTGGCATTACTATTCCTTCGACGTTGCTGCCTTTTACTTGGTGGCCTTTGTTACTTTAGCTTATGGATCCAGAAAGTTGCTGCACAGAGCCGGCCGAAGGAAATTAAAAGAGAAGCTGCAATAATTAAGTTAATGTTATTCCGCTGTAAACTATTACTTTAGTTTTAATGGTTATGTTTGTATAAAAAAAGTTTTTTTTTATTGTACTAATTTTAGCTGATACCTTTGTACAATTGCAGTATAATTCTAAATACTAGTGATGTAGAAAGTTACTTAATAAGATATTCCTTTATTGTGTAATAGTTGTTTAGTTTTGTAAATTAGACAGGAGAGGTTTTATAGATTATGCTACTGTAACAATATTTTTTATTAGGATAAAAATGATTTATATATAAAAGAAAGCAAATATTTTTCTTAAAAGAATCATATAAAAAGTTGAGAATGTTATATTTAAAAGGTTCCTAAATCTAAACGAATTTTTCGGAATATTTGTATATATGTATATACATGCGTGTGCATATATAACTAAATTTTGTACTTACTTCTACTTGTGAACATGTATGTATCCAGATGAAATTGTGAAATTTATATACCATATCGAAATAATAATTTTACGAATCTCATAAATGTTTTAAGCACATTCAATGTTTTCTATTATTTTTAAACTAACAGTGTGTACAGATTTATACTATGGGTGATTGCAGTTATTGTTAAAAATGAAAAATAACTTTGACAATTAATTTATGCATATTTTTCAATAAACGATTGTTAAAAAACAAATCTTGCGTTATTTTTTTGAAAATCGTGTTCTATAAAAGTATTCTGTTTCAGTTCTACAAAACCACATGATAACAGATAAAATAGGAACCTGACATTCTCAAAAGCGTTCTGGACAGTGACGACCTCTCGAATCGCTTTCAGGGAGCAGGTGAAAAGCTACCGGTTACCGATCAATGGTAACCGTAAATTTCTCAGCACACTACTCCTCTTTATCACGCGCAGTTTTAACAAACCGTATTTTCATAATAAAATTCCTATTTCCCCCTCTCGAAAACCACATTTTTTCCCTTCTGTCATAATTTTCCAAAACCACGACAAAGCACATTAGAATGCCTTATAAAATCCATTACACAACTATACAGCTACACTGCAAACCTATAACGAATCGCTTCGCACGCAGCCGCGTGATGCATTCCCATGCACAGAGAACCGCGCGTGCGTGGGCCGCGCGCGCGACGAGCAAACGTCCATTAATCATGCGCGCGATTCGTATCGTCGTAATGTTGCAGCAGCCTCTCGCACAATGGGCCGCAGTGCGAGCGACTCATTGTTGTATGTGCACTCCGTTGCGTTTTTATTTATTTTTTTTTGCCTTGTGCCGAGGAGAACAACGTATACTCGCTGGTATTTCGGTTTTTTAGGTGAACGAGTATTCGAATCGGGGGAATCGGTGATTGTTGCACACAAAGTGAGATAATTTAATTGGTGGGGAATGAGTGAAGGGTGAATGATGTGTGTATAATTTTGTTCGAGGGATTGGAATTTTGCGTGTGTGAGGTGAGTATTGATGTGTCGAGGTGCTATCTCACTTGAGGAAATGGTGTGCGAGTGGTAGTAAAAGTTAATAGATTTCATGGCGATATTTCAAGTAATTTAAAGAATCATAATAAGAACAATTATAATTGATTTTACATAAAATTGTTTTGATTTTAAATTAGAAATTGAATTTATATAAAATCGTATTCTAAAGCTTTATACCAAATAAATGAAATGCACAATAGTTTGGTTTTGTAAACACAATAAGTGTTTTTTTCTTAACTCAGGTATGAAATGGGGCCTTTTTCACGCATAAAAGTAGAAGAGAAAATTTCGCATTTCGAGCGTATTTTACGAAAGTGGTAAGAAATATCCATTTCTACCCCAAGTCACACTCTTGCATCACGAGAGTAACACTGTTTACTGTTTACAAGCGTGTCCCGTTTCCTTAATTCTCTCTCTTCAGTGAGTTCTGTCAACGGGGACATCATCGCCAACATGTTGCCTCCTCGCGCTGTCGCCATCTTACTCCCAACTGTTTTTAATATTAAGGAGGTAAGCACCCTGCCATGACATGTAGTCATAAATTATTAAAATATATTAGTGTGACTACACATGGATATAAAAGGCGAATACTTTCTGAACCGACAAAAAAATTGTGACAAAAATTATTGTGATGAAAGACCGAACATGCAGATAATGTTCAAATAAGTAAAAAGTTACTTTCGCTTCATGCCAATTTTTTATTTTTCATTGCTTCACCACGGGAATTGGGAAGAATAACAAAAAGAAAAAATTTGTTTACAATGGTTTGTTCAAATGTTATAATGTAAAAAACGATATCACATAATAATATGATTCATAAGGTAAGAAGAAAAATTTTTTTTGAAGGCACACCTTTGCGGCAAGGTTGATCTGATTTTATAGCCCTTACGAAAGTACACTGTAGTTATTACTACACAAATGCTGTAGTAATACTTCAGTAGTAAGTTACTACACA
>UXGD01005547.1:0-14215 GCA_900474315.1 Torymus auratus
TCTTCATACATTTAACTAAATCTTCACAATTCATGTTTTTGGTTTGAATATCTGTATTTAATTTTCATATAGTATAATCCTGTCTTAAATTGCAGGTTGCAGCATTTTTCAAATTTCAACAAAACTGTCACTACATGATTAATATATTATTAAACTTGTATAAACTTTTCAGATATACCTTTACATATATAACACATTAAATTTTCACTTCTTGATTCACCCACAAATAAGTACAAATATTAAAACACTAAGAGAAACAACCCACTTTATTCCCTTGGTACATAATATACTATTTTATATAAATAAAAATTATTTTGACAGTTCAAAATCACCATGGTAAAACCATTAAACAAAAACTGGACAGGACTGACGGCGCCACCAGTGGCGAGGCTGACAGCACGAAATTCAAACTAGGAGTATCGAAGCACTGCTGAACGCGTTAGAGATTTTTCGCTAATACCTCAGAATACATGATCGAAAAACGGAGGTGGTGGTGTAACAAAAAGGTAAGGGAAGTTCATTTCTTACATACTATTCGACACGAAAAAAACTGTTGGTAACCGATGGTGGGAGTATAAGAAATTTCGGTTTTTCGCTTGTATCTCAAGAAGAAGAGAAAAACTGGTCCGCTCACAAGCCGTTCGCCCCAAACTCGCTTACCGAGCAAAAAATCCTCCTGTAAACATTCAAACCTTATATTTCATACCATCCCCGCAAGAACACATGCTCGCGAATCCACCCCCACCGTTCTAAACTTTCCACCCCACACCCTACCTTCGACACGAGACAGCCGCTTGCTTTGACGCTTAACGAACAACCGATAGCTCTCCAGCCGGGCCAAGTTTCCGGTACCCCAGCGCCCCGTCAAAATCAAGAAGTACATTATCCAAGTTACACACTAACCTCCCACCCGTTCGCCGCTTAATTCGCGTGTAAACTCGTTTTTAATTAAACGCCGGATGCCGCGACAGCAGCGACGGGGTTAATCGTAAAACTTATGGTTCGATCGCGGGTAAACTTGCCCGACGACGCGCGCGCTGTGTGTAAATGTAAGTTGAACGGCTCGTATGATTAACGGCGACGACGCCGCTAATTAGCGGAGAGCGGAAGTTACACGCGACGCGAGGCGATAGCTGTGTAACGCGCCAGCAGAGGTGTGTTGAGGGAAGACGTTTTTCGGGTGCCCGGCGAAGTTCAGCGGTGATTGGTTTTAAGAGGTGTATAGATGGTGGAAGGGGTTGAGTGAAGAGTGCTGGGTTCTTTAGGGGTGGGGTGATGGACTGAAGTATGATGTTTTGAGGTTATAGCTTATTATGTTTTTCGTGGTAAAATGAGTAAAAAAGATAACTCTATTTTAGAATTAATGAAGTTCCAAATATTTATATTTCCATCGATAATGCGTATGAAATACGTAATTTAGTGAAGGAATATATATTTTCTTTGCTATCCAGAGGAAGGTAATTTACATCGACGTTTCGAATAGAAATAATTGAATAAAAAAAGATTTAGATTTGTTAAATGGATATGAAAATATATATTTTTAAGATTGAAAAACAAATGAAGCATATTGTTAAGTCAGCATGAGTTTCACTATACTATTGTTTGTATAAATAGTAGACTTTTAGTTTTTGTAAGATAAAATACATCTTGGTCATTTATTGATTGGGTTTTGAATTGTCTCCGTTCATAATTCCAGTCATCCAGGAATAAATAACATTCTTCTTAATTTTTTGTGTATACATTTTTGTAAGTTATAATAGTCTCAATATTTGACGGTTTATTTAAACTGATGATACACTACTACCTGTAGTTTGCGTTTATTTAGTTTATTTACTAATTCTTTCAATGACTAAATAATATCATAAATAGAGTGTATCACTACAGCTGATGGTAAGCTAGACCGTTTATTTAGATACTAAATATTGGTTTCAACAGGCTCAGTAATAAAGAATACAGCGATTTTTGATGAAATATAGGAGGAGAAATTAATAACCAGAGCGGAATATCATTTAAATCGAGTGTATAAAGTTTCAATATGCGAAGTAATAAAATCGAAGTAGTTTTTTTCAAAAGCCGATATTTTTAGTATATAGTTTTATAAGGCCGCCATTTATTCGAAACGTGGCCAGTGATATAAAAAAGTCGTTGGAGAAAAGGCAGAATATTGATTAAAGCAAGGCTTTTAAAAATAGTTTTATTATTGGCATTGGCTATATATCGCAAAATATATACGCGAATGTATGTGTGATTTAATTAAGGTGATAGTTTTTGCACAAAGAAACCACAGAAGAATTCACCCAACTATTTTCAATAAAGAAATGTTAGTTTTATTACTTTATGAAATTAAATATACTTTCTGAATAAAATTTTTTCACCATTTTCATTTTGTCATACGCTCGAGAAAATAGCGCAACGGACATTAAATTGAAACATTAAAGTCCAATCTTATAACAAGAAATAAAACAAAATTGTAGTAAACAATCAATTCGTAGGTAATATTCTAAATATAAAAGAGATATTGCGAGATCTGGTTTAGCAGTATTCAAGTTAAAATATATCTATTTATATTTTTCCTTTCTCCGTCATATTCAATCACTACTTCTTCACTTAGCATCATCATTATTAATTTATCAACCATTCAACAATAATTAAATGTACATCTATTATTATTTATATAATTTTTATAATACTGAAATAACCACTTCTTAATTTTTTTCTAATACTTATTACTGTAATTAAATGAATTTTAATGAATTACTGAAGAGTAATTTCCAATTACTCAAATGAACTCAACTTTCACCCACAATCAACTTACCATTACCCCGAATTCATCCTTCAACACGCTCTTTTTTTCTTCGGTACTGCCAAAAAGCCTCTCCCACGTCGATATTTCATTACACCGAATTCTCTCACCTCTCGCCGAATCATAGGCATTTCCAGCTGTCGCGCTAATTTAGTCTGCGCGTTGTCGACGGCCCTCGGAGCGACAGCGCGAATCGCCGCGCACGACGCAATTCGTCCGATCGCTACGCTCTGGCCCTTGATTAGCGTGCCGCGGTGCGCGAAGCACGCGCGACGCACCGTGGCGCTTTATTGTTCCTTTGGGTTGATCAATTTTTGCGGCTCGTTATAGATGGATGGTGTTTGGTATACAGTGATTTCGTGAGGATTGTTCGTTCGGGTTGATTAGGCGGTTGTTTTGGTATGCGACAATGGAAGGAAGTATTGGGTGTGGTGCGATGATGAAAACTCGTATTTGTAGGAAGTTAATTAAAGAACGTTTTAATGATTTTATGAATAAGAGCTTTTGAAAATTTTTATATAAATAATGTTTATTGAAATTCACATTCTATTGTCAGGATTCAAACTGGTAAACGGCAACCTAATACCTAAACTTTCGAAACAGAACCTTTGAAATGTAAATCTTCAACTTTGGCGTTAGAATTTTGAACGAACATAATTCTTCTCAGTTCTCTGTAAGTCGCAATATTTCGCAATCTTTTAATCCAAAAAGATCTATGAACTAATATAGTAGTTCATAGTTTCAAATCTACTCTATTATATCAGTTGAATAACTCAATCCTCCATGTGACCTGCTACACGTAAAACCAAAATCAACCACTAAATCAACAAAAGTCCTTCTCTATCGAACACAACAAAATCTCACAATCACAGACAATATTATTCTTTTCCAACAGTTTCTTCTTCTCCACCAATTTTCATCTATAATCGCTTCGCAAGCTCCATCGCAAACCCAGTAACAACCATCGCTTTGATTTTTCTCTTGCAATTTCATCCTCCTCTCTCTCTCCCTACCTTTCACACACAACGACACACACGATCATCACCACATCGGAGCACACGTACACAGACAGGCAGCGCGCACGGTCGGCTTTTCCATTATGTAAGCAGACGGGAGCGCATCGCCGCGGGAGCTGCAAACCGAGCGTCGATGATAAACACGAGCCGCGACGAGGATGAGGCGACTTCAAACGATATCCCTCTCTGTGCGGAGGAAGAGAGAGAGAGGCAAATCCCAGGGATAAGCCCCAGCCTATCGCTTTCGCGCGTGTTGACTCGGCCGCTCGCTCTCCGGTTTTGCGTATTGGGTTCGCGAGGACGATGACGATGATGACGCTGCGAGAGGAGGAGGAGGGAAGTAAAGCTTTGATCGCGAAAATGCGATTTGAAAGGGAAGAAGGTGGTCGTATGGATTGCCGTGTCTTGCGTCAAGTTATAAAGAAGATATTGTGACTGATTTTCGAGGTTTTAACAATGGTTATGAAGTTTATGGTTTTTCTGTAATATTAATATATTTCGTTTGTGTCATCTCTTATGATGTTTGTTGAATTTGTAATTTAATCAGTGAATACATTATCGTTACAAAATCCAAACATTAATATAATATTGTAAAACGAGATAACCGCGAGAAACAATCAATAACCACATCCCATCAGACTTTGCATACCCCCGCTATCGAGCCCCAACTACCGCCAGAATCTGCGACCTCTGGGCCAGTCTATATCCTCGGACTAACCACGTAACTCTACCCAGCTACCTATTTTTTCTTCACCTCCTTCCTCACTCTCTCTCTCTCTTCGAAATCTCAGACACTGCCCTCCGCCCCTGCGGCGGCTGTATTATTCATCCTCCCGAGACGCGGAGATTAGCGCACGCGCGTCCCCGCGGACTTCGCGAGTTCTCGCGCAAGAAGCGGCCTCCCCCGGGTGGATATTGTCCGAGGAGGGAGAGCTGGATGTTTGACGTTGATCTGCTTCGTGTCCGCTTTGATGGCTGCTGGAGGGTGAGTGAGTAGCCAGGTGAATGTTATGGGCTGAAAGTTGGATGTAAAAGGTTTTTTCACTGGGAGAAAGTACAGGGTCGATCAAGCGCAGGAGATATTATATACAGACTTTTTTGGGAAGTTGAAAGAACTCTTCTTAAGATATTTAGATTATTTTGCGCAACGTCTAAATATATTTCTTATTAAAATTGAAACCTCACCTGAATTAAAAAACAAATAAATAATATGTGGTGAGATTTATTCTTTGACAATGTTAGAACAACTATATAGCGTAGCGAATGAAAATCTAGCAATGCTTCCAAACTTCTATTCCAGATTTATTTTTGAGAATTTTTTTTTATCAATGGAAATATCGTGGTATTTGAAAGATAGAAACTTTGATCGAAAAAGTTCATTATTTTTTGAAAAAGGTATGAATTTCCATTATTTTTTCAGAGAAGAATTGAATGATTTTTGAAAGAATTCTAGGAAATTTTTATGTTGCCTTCGAAAAAGGATTATTCTATTTTTCATTGGATAGACGAAGTAACAGTTACAATAACATTTTTTCTACTTCTATACTAACATTTGTTTTTCATATGAAATCTATTTTTGAAAAAAGATTCTTTTTGTTCATTTTGAGGTGGCTTCTTAATTAAAAACGGCGCGATAGAAATATTTTAAAAATATTTCATATCCGTCATAGATATAACGGATGATTTTCAAATTCATCAGATGTTTGGAAAATGACAACATCAATAACACTCCAGATAATATATATTGGCAAATTTTTCAAGTAAATTCAATAATAGACATCCCCATTTATTTTACACATATACATCGCCATATCGATTTTCACACAAAATTTCCACCAACGTATGGAAATACAATAAACCAATTGTATATCGCTAATGCAGAGATTACATCTCACCACTGACACTTCAATATTCGGTTTTACAATAATTATTCATTGTCTAAAATTCTAAATATCATCATCATCCGTTAAACTGCATCATTGTACAGAGGGACGCATTTTCACAGCTAGATTACGAGTGCTTTTCGATATAATTCTTGATGCCGTGGTGGCCGCGCGCATCGGCGCAGGACTTCCGATATTACATATTGATGTTTGATTTGTCGGCCGCTATCGGTGGTCTGCACACAGCGATAATTGAAATGATTAATTGATTATAGCGCGGTGCCCCCCCCCCGTGCTCCCCGTTATCTACTGCATGTTACGGAGGGGGATTACATACTGTTGCAGACGTCGAAACATTAATGATATTGTTTGCCTTGCTCTCGACGTTCTGACGCATGAAAGTTTTATCATCGTTTGATGCGAAAATAATGGAGCATCCGGTTGCTTGACCATTAGCATCAAATGAGAGGTTTAAAAATATGATACTAACAGGATTAGATATTTGCAGTATAAAATGTATCTCGTCATGCATGTTAAAGAATTAGTTCAAATTATTACGCGTAAAAATTTAGGAAAGGTGAATATCTCTTTAATTGTGATTTTCTATTTTAAAGCTATATATGTTAATCTTTAGTCGTATAGAACGAAACGTCAAAAAAATTAAAATATTGATCTAATCACTACTTAAGAATATCTTAAAAATACAGATTTTAAAGCCGGCATCAAACAAAATATATGAAAGTACTCGCAGATTGAGTTTAATCAGACACTTAATCATCCAGCTTTTTTAACTTTAAATCCAAATTTTCTTTAACTATTATAACAACTCAATCATGCATCAATTACGAAAGCACACAACGGAAATCCTTTGAACCATCATCCCGATGCAGGTCATCATCCCCCTCGGCAAAAGTCCCACGCGCGCGCCGTCTGCAGACGTCGGCTGGTCTTTATACCCGGACGGGCGCGCGGGTGTTTGCCCCATCGTCGCGACTGCCAAATGAACTCAGAACGGAGAGAGAGAGAGGAAAGCTCGGATCGTCCGCCCGTCCTTCTCGGCAAATATCACCGAGCGCAAAGTGATGAGCAGAAGCTCGCTGCCGTTTGAATCTACTCTGTGTGCGTATATGGCTTTTTTTCTTACTTTGATCGGAAAACGATGATTACAGGGCTCTAGTGTTAAAGTATACGGGGCTGTGTGTGCTTTGGATTGAAAATGATATTTCAGTTGGATGGGTTTGATTTAGTATAGGGGCAACTTTTTAAGAAGAAAATTTCATAATGTGGATAGCAACCTTGTCAACTTGCAATACGAAGTATAAGATGTTTGTGTATCAGCTATAGCTGCAAATACTGAATCCTGTACTATTATTAGTATAATCCTGGTTTTTTGTAAGTAACTACCCGAATCAAATACCACGTAACAATACTACCATAACAAAAAGAAGAAAGTCCAACCACGTCCATTACCACAATAAATTATACCCATCAATTCACACCCAGTCGGATCCCCTAAAAATAGAAACAACCCCACATTTAATACACCCAGTGGCAAGAACTATTTTCACGCCTGCTCGGTAATACCACATTCCCGGGGAAAAATGTATACACATACGTCGCAAGCGAGCTGACAGAGACAAATGGAAGAACTCGAGTCTCACACACGCGCGCGCGTCGCACAAAGGCTGCAGAAAATGGAAAATTTGAATCCGCGAGACGAACGCGCGATCCAATCGCTCGCGTCCTTTGACGCCTTTAATGGATCGATGCGCGCGCGCGCAACGCGAACTGGAGACATTCTCTCCGTAGATTTGGTGAGCTTTTGTCAGGAAGAGGTGGAAGAAGTCGAAGATTGCCTCGGTGGCTTTGACCTCCACAGAGCTAGGCGCTGATGGAATTTCGATTCTGAATTATTTTATTCGGTTGGAAAATGTCTTCTTTGTATGGTAAACGTATCGCATTGGCTTCCATAAGAAGAAAGGTTCTTTTTGTATACTTAAAATACTTTTTCAGTGATGCCTGTAGCTTGTAACGAACCTACAAACGAAACAGAATAATAATTCGTGTATACTTTGAACGCGAATACAATTGTATATCTAGCCTTTTTTACATTAATCACGCAGCAGTGGAATGGGGAATGCGTTAATGGACATTCTGATCGCGTGAGGTCATTGAAGAAGAATTACACGAGCGCTGCACATTAAGACAGAATGAGCACGCGAAATTAGGAACAATGGAGAGAGGCATTTTAAACATCCGAAGGTATTTTTCTCTCTTCTTTAATAATTAAAGCATTATTTTGATTAATGTATGTGCTCTCAATAAATGCATTTCGTATAATGAATTCCAAAAAGCTTTTCCATTTACGTACATCACAACACTCTATAATATAACCAACACACTTCAAACAATCCATCAGCAGAATCCGCATTTTAACCTCATTCCAAACAAACCCACCCTCTCTCTCGCTACGCAATCAAAACCAATCATTCCCTCAAATTACCTCCTCAAAGAACCATCCTCCTCGTTCTCGAAAAACACTCCCGTTCGCGTCCTTACGCAATCCTCTCCCCTCTTCCCGTTAAAACAAACTCGCTCCATCCCCCGTTGGCTAATTACCAGCCGCTAAATTACCTCCTCCTTTCATTTTCTTCCCCTTGCCGCAAACGTCTTGCCGCGTCCGCGAAGGACCTCGTTAATATTCGCCGCCACCGCGAAAAACTCGAAATAGCGTAAATAATTGCGCGCGAGCTGTTACGGAGGGGGCGAGCGGCTTGTCGCGAAAAGTTGGTTCTCGCGATGGCCGCAATTAGCCGAGAGAGAGAGGTGTAAACGCGCCTTTGAAGAGCTCGCCAGCGCGCGCTTATCGAACTCCATGCATAACCGCAAGGGAGAGAGAGAGGGTGTCGATTCCGTTTGCGCGTGTTTACGAGGCGCGAGAGAGCGTATGTGCGAAAGTTCTTTATCGAGTTTGGAGTTGCAGCGTCGATATAGGTTACTTTTCCACAGGACTTTTTGTATATATATCTTTGGCGAGTTTTATTTATTCATTCGTAGAATGTATTTTGAAAGGGGTTGCTATTTTTAATCAAAAAGGTATTTGGAAACTCGATTGTTTTGTATTTTGTTTTCTCTGTACAGAGCAACAGGAGTACTTTATTGATTGGAATTTAATGGGATGTCAATTTTCAATGCACATTTTAAAGTTGCTCGTAAAAAGTGTGTAACAGTGGGAATAAAAAAAAAAGACGGCAAGCAGTATCAGCCTTATCTTATTTTCTTGAAATATTTTTTGTTGTAAAACTTACATTGTAAACCGATTCAGATCCACATAAAAAAAATATACGTTTAAACATCTTCCTTTACGTTTCTCCAACACTTTTAATTTCCTTTTCCAACCTCCCCTGGCTTCTTCTCAACTTCGCTATACTCGCCTTCATAAACAGCATTACATCGAAAGCGGCCGCGTGTAAATTACAAGCGCTCCTTAATTGCTTCCACTCCGTACCCAGCGCAACCCCGTTTACCTCCGCGAGACAAAACCACGCTGCACTATAGCACCATTTGCACCTCGACGCAAAGAATATAGGCCGTGGAAAAAGCTCGTTCAGTTACCACACTGCAGGCAAGAAGAACACTACGCAATTCACGTCTCTCGTTTCCCAACTAATTGTTTCCGCTAAAAGCCGCTTGTCTCGCACATAAGTTAGAGTATCGATTATCCTCTCTCTACCCTCACTCGAGGGTATATAAGTATCAATCCCACCTCTAAAGCACCTCGTGCTCACGCGAGAGAGAAAAAGTTGCAGCTGCTGCTGTACGCGAAAGACAGTGCGAAAACTCGCGCGAGCGGCTAAGTTTTCCAATTTCCCGCCGATCTCTCTCTCTCTCTCTCTTCCACACTCGAGTTGTAGTAGTAGTCGGGGCACGAAGAAGAGCGAGCGCGAGAGACCACATAACGAACGGACGCGGCCGGCCTATTCCATTTTCCATCCGGTGCTTTCGCGATTAGCCATTCGCTGCTGTTGCGCGAGTTTTTTTCGTTCCAGTTTCTCTCTCGCTCGCTCGTTTCTACACTTGACAATTGCGCGAGCCGCCTTTTACCTTCGTTTTGTCTAATGTACCCCTTTTTGAGCGCCGTGCGCTCACGGCGAAAAAGAGAACTTTTTCTCGCGCGCGCGCGCGCTACTTTCTTTATTTCAATTTTCCCGTCGCTGCAGCGCGAGCGAGCCGGACTTTTTCGGGCCGGATGGAGAAAGGTGTATACGAGGTATAATCGCTTGGAAGCTCGAGAGATAGAGCTACTGCCTTGTTTGAAGGGGTTATAAAGTACAAGTCTGCTGGCGTTCATGAATTTCAGTAATAATAATTGTTGGCGGAATGTGCAATATTAATGGTTATGAAAAATTTTATCTCACGCTCTTTACCGACGTATTTGTTGTTGGAATTAATGAGGGATTTATTGTTCAAGAGGAACTTATGAATACAGCAAGAATGTATGATGAATTTGGGTGCATTTCAAATAAATATTCATTCAACAATAATCGTTATTCAACATAAACATCAACTAGGGCTGCATGATATTTGAAAGATTAATCTTGATATTGTATTGTCTTGCCTCAATATTCAAGTCAATAATCGATACAATATTTAGATACGCAGTTTTCGATACAATATCAAGATTGTGGTTCCAAGAATGTAAAAAATCTTGCCCTGTCTTGAAAATAACTAATAATTTTCTAATCGTAATAATTTATCGAAATAATCATAACTGTATAAATAAAAACCATTATTTAACCCTCACACAAAGGCACCTTTATCAACTCAATAAATTTCGGTAGTTATTGATGATCATCTACTAACGCTCCTATATCCCCTCGAGCTGGCCTACTTAGGTACGTGAGGCCACAGGGATGGGGTGCGCCGCCTAGCGGTGGCGCGCACACTAGACTGGCCGGTGGCACATATATAGCGGGAAAAATCAAATTTCAAGACAATAATTACAGAAATATTGTATTACCTTGCTCTCGTGCAGCCCTATTACAAACAAAAGTATGCATTATACTTTTGAAAACGTGTAACGTAAACGTGTAAACAATTTTTACTAAAATATTTATAAGATATATATTTCATATTTAATTGTAATTTAATTGTAACAAAAAAAAACAATAATATGTTTCTTGATTCATCAATAAAAGCGCAAAATATTTAGTGATGCCTGAACGTAGCTGCCACAGTACGAAAAAATCGTCTTCGTAATTTTATATAACCAATACGCTAGTGATTTTAAAAAATTTTTGCGAATAAACTTTCTTGCATCTACCACCTAACACTAATTCTGGACACATCTAACAGTATTCTTCCATCCTCCCTGCCTTTAAAAATATACATTTCCCGTTCAAAAAAGCATACAAAATCATTCTCCTTTTTGCGCACACTTCATCTATCCAATCAGGCGCACATCCTCAATATCCCCATCTCACCGTCCATATACACTGCACAAAACAAAACGCGCCCCACATTGCCACGCTATTCCCTCCCCCTCCAAAAAAACGACAACGTTTAAATCCGTACAGCGATATTCCCGTGCTCATGCACACCCGTGCGAATTTCAGCCCAGTCAGCACACACCGCCCGGAAATCCTCCGAACTCTTTTTCCCTCCACCCCCATTCTCTTTCTCTCTCTCTCTCGCTCTCGCTCTCTCTCTATATCTTCCATTTTCTTAGGCTCTGCGGGAGTATCCGCACGAGCGGGCGCAGGCGGCGCGGAACGTAAAATAGAGGATCCGCCCGGGCAGATTGGGACGGGGAGTGAATAAAAGTGAAAAGCATAAACGTGTTTCCTCTCTCGCGAACGCGAGGGAGCCAAACTTTCCGTCCGACGTGTGTATTTTGCTTCTTTCTTTGGAGGGGGTATAGGAGAGGCGAGCGTAGACCCCGTCGTCGAGACAAAGGCGCGCCCGCGCGAGCGAGTAGACTTGCCGAACACGTCCGACGTCGTCGTCGTCGTCGTCGTCGGGAAATTAAAATTCGGTTGGCTGGTCGGCGAGCGCAGACGGACTGTGTATGTGTAAGTTTGCAGATATAACGTGTGTGTGTGTGGGGAAATAACTGAGTTGACGTTTTTGTTTGATAATGTTGATTTCGTGGATATGAATTGAGATATTGTGTTATTGATCTGAGATTGTTCTAAATATTCCAATTTTAATAAAAATATAGTAATTGCTTTATTATAACTGAATGGAAGGCTGTATTGTCCAATACATACAGAGTTAAAATAAAGGTACGCTGATGTATGAGAAAGACTTCCGTCGTTTGACCTGACTTTTTTATTATTTGATCTCATCAAGCTCAAGGGGAGCGAGTGTCAATTCAGAAGAAGTTGGCAAGAAGACAGTTTTAATTTTTATGCGACTATTTGAATTTTATATTACCAATTAACTGCGATTTTTAAAATAAATACTGCAGAAAAGAAATATTCTAATAAATATAAAAGGATAAAATCAGAAACATTTGGTTTACGTCGGATACCTATATTTGTATAGGTGCCATCCTCCACAACTAGTACGTTGAAATGTTATTTAACGCAAATAAAATATGAAAATTTTTCCTTTTTTTTAATCGATCATTTTCTATCAATTTAATCCACAAACGTCTCTCGTGCGTCAATAAGATTAATATCTTCACTGAAACACAGTTTCCTAGTGAACCTGTTAACTGAGAAATCGTTAAAATAGCCGTGCTCGTCATTTAATAATAACTTTCATTTAACGTGAATGGTTTAAATATATAAACGAACAAAAAGAGTAAAGTTAATGCTCTTATAGGGATCAATAGTAGTTAATTTTACAGTTGAACTTTCGTCCTACATTTGCCATCCTTATAAACGGTAGAACACGAAATGCATAATACAGCGATTTCATAGCGGATAAGACTTATTTTTCATCGTGGAATATTTATTGAAATTTCTATTATCTTCGAGAGAAGCGTATTGTAATCGATAACATACAAAGCATTTTAATCAATTTATAATCTATAACGATACGTTAAATAAATTAAAACAAAGAAAGCGTATTTTGCGTATTACTTTTTCAGCTATTATTTGCTAACTCTATATTATTATATTAATTTTACGTTATCAATTCAGACCAAAAACAGGAGCTAATTCCATGTATCGGCTTCTGAGAACTCAAATAATCGCCAATTAAGGTTAAAGCTTCTAAGTATAACACGCAGCATTCAATTCTCCAGTGAATTTAAATAAACGCAAAAAAATAAATGAATCCTCCGCCAAAAAAGGAACGTTCCCAATAAATTTATTTACTCAATCTGCTTTCGTTTAAATGCAAATCCCGTAACCTCATCTAATTTACAATCCAATCACATTCCGGAGAAAATTACAAGTTAACACAGTTACAGCCATCAATTTTCCATCCACCTAAACCACGCCATCTACTCGACGACTCCTACCCCATTTATAACGGTAAAACCGAGACATCCAAAAGGCTCAACTATACTCTCCCCATCCCCTCCCTAATCTATTCATATTTTTTCCCACCGCCTAAACCGCACGCATTATCCCTCACGCGTAATCGCGGGCATTAGCCGAGCGGAAGAAAAACTACGACGTTTCTCCTTATCGGCTTTTCTAATTTCGCTCTCTCTTTCTCTCTTTCTCCGTCCGCCCCTAAGCGTTATTCCTCCTCTCGGCCCTTTTCTCGCCATATTATATAAAGCGACGCCGCGGCTGCAATATCCTCGCGGCAGTCGCGGCGCGGATAAGCCGTCGCGAGGGCGGAATAATAAAATTGCTCCTTTTTCGCCGGCGGACTGTCAGCGGAATTGCGAAACAAGCCGTCTGTTTTTACCTCCCCTTCTTCCTTCATTCCACACAGGGTCTCTAGGATTTCGTTTTTTTCCGTTTTGTCTATTCGAGCTAAGTAGCCGTACAGCGCAACATCATTTCTGAGAGGTAGGTGTAACTGCCAGTGTGTATGTGTGTACGTGTACTTATATGGGAGTCGCGCGCGCGGCGAAGAATCGTCGTAAAAGTAAATGTAAGAGAATTAAGATGATTGCGCGCGGGCGTTTAAAGGTGGCACCACCCCGCGACGGGGGGAAAGTGTATTTCACCGGGGGGAATCAACTGCTTTTTGGCGCAAGGGGTAGTAGTTTGCGGATAACATTAATATCGTTTTTATATGGGTTTGTAGGGGAATTACGGATATAGTTGTGGTATAGGCAAGAAAATGAAAGGTGGTTGGGATCATGGTAATGGCGATGATGTTATTATAATTATATGAAAGAAGCTATAGGGACAATAAAATCTCTTTTACGTGAAACGATGTCGGTTGTAGCAATTATAAAAAAATATTGTTTCATATATTAATAGGAGAACAAACATATTAGAGAATATGTACGAACTTTCAAAATTGTACTTTATACCACTCTAACCTCAAAATCATAACTTTAATATGATTATTCGGCTCTCGTGGTATAAAATACGGTTCGA
>UXGD01005548.1:0-14215 GCA_900474315.1 Torymus auratus
ATGCTAATGCATGACAACCGTTAATGGCAATTTTATCTTTTGATAGAGCTCTTACTGTAGAAAAATGAAACATAAGCTTTATTTATTTACCTATAAAGTGTCCCTTCAATTTGCAAATAATGAAGAAGATCTTACCGTCAATTTGCAAATAATGAAGAAGATCTCACGTATGCGTTAATTAATAACATCAGGTCCGCATAAAAAAGAAAAAAGAGGCTAACGACTGGACGACAATATTGCAATGTATTATGGCCTATTCTAAAAATGAATTTGAATTGTAAGATTTTTGAGATATCTTGATAAAAAGTTTAGTAATTTTATAGTATAAATTTTAAGAACAAAATAATGTAGAACTACTTGTTCTTTTTTAAGTCTCGTTTTGGATCATTTTTCTGCAATTCGTTTTCCCGATTTCTTTTAGGAGGTCATAATACATAGTGGTATGGCTATTTAGTTTCTAGTATACTTACCATTTTTCTCTCTTCGTAGGCGCCTTTTTTGTTAACACAATTTATAAAAAAAAACCCCGTCAACTTCTCTTAACATTACAGAAATATCGTAATATTTCAAAACCACATTACTCCAAATTACCATAAAATGATTTTCCAATGTACTAAAATTTAAAATCAAGAAACGCGCATCGCGCCGCGCGTGAAAGAGATAAAACCGCCCCTTATTAGCCGACCGCCACGTCGCAAACCGCAACGACGCACGCTCGTACGCCCCGTAAATTTCAGCATAGAAATTGAACACCATCCCCCTCCCCCTCCACCCCATTTTACTCCGTCTCCCTCGTCCTCGCCATACCCACGCCCACCACCCGCTATTTTTCAGCACCACCGAACCTCCGTCCATCCACGCGCGTGCACTCACGTGTATACGCGCGCCACGCTAAAGTTTACTCTATAATAAAACTAGTCGCATCGCGTGGGCGCAAACAACGCAAACGCGCGCAAAAAAAAGGAAAACGACGCTGCCCTCTGATTGGCTCGTGAAAGTGGGGGAAGGGGGGAGGCGACGTTTTTTGGCTCTCGGCTTCTGCGCTTTTATACCATGTACATATACACAAAACGTGCACGCGAGGGTAAAAAATCATTGCTGCGGGATTATTTACATTACCACTGGTGCGGAGTTTTATTCGGCTCGTTTTTTTTTCCCCTGTATATACCGGAGCATTGTTTTTTCTCGGGGATTTTTCTTCTTTTTTTTTGTTCATCGAACGCGCGCGCGAGCGCACCTTCGAAAATTCGTTGAATCGCGCGCGCTCGCACGTGGATGGCGAGCAGGGGAAGAGCTGAGCGCGCGATGGTGAGAGAGACAGCTGTGTAATTTAGTTGAAACGAGAGAATTTTATTGCAAATATAGTTAGCTGAACGCAGTGAGAAAGTCGATATTCGTGTAGAGTATGTGAGAGAGAGAGAGAACGTGTAAAAGTTTTCGTTTCCCAATGAGCGATGCTGGCCTTTTGGGGAATAATGCTCCGGAGGAATCGTTTACTTAAATAATATGAAGATTTAATGATTTTAGTATCATCGAAATAGACGGTTTCAAATCGAATTTATGTATGATTACTGAAAATAAATACATACAATGACTCGAATACTTATAATTGTTCATAATATATTATACCTGAAATAAAATAAATACACAAGTACTATAATAACAGTTAGCAGTATTAAAGCCACATTATCTGCAGCCATTAAAAAGCACATTTCTCAACGGGTGAAAAGTCTCTAAACAGTCGGTTTAATCTCGCGCAGCCAGCCTTCATAATTCAAGCAAAAGACGACCATTACGCGAAACTCTATGTCCCCCCGAAAACACAGGAAAGCCATAGTCCGTAGCCTATACATCTACCTCGGTAAGAAGGGGCCAAAGAGCTAATAGCCGCCATCACGTCGGGGCCGTAAGAAAAATTCGGAAAAGAAGTCATGCTCGCCGAGAGAGCTCTCTCAATACCGGGGACGTCCGGTGAATATGATGACGGATGTAAACCCGAAGAAGAGACTCTCGTCATATGTATTAGCCAGCTATGCGTTCCCCTTCTCTCTTTCTCTCTCTCACTCGTCTCTCTCGCGCGCGAATGGAATCACGCGCCTCTTATCAAACGTCCTCAGAGATTTCCCCGGAGAGCCGACTTCGGAACGCGATTCCCTCACTCTGCTTTGCCACTCCACGCGCGCGCGCGCTAACTCTCGGCGGCACTTCCTTCTCCTTTTCGGACTAATCAAACTTTCGCCCATGCTGATGCCCATTCTTCCTCGTTGCTCTGTACTCTCCTCGTACCGTCGACGGCAGCGGCGTGTCCCTTACGCGTATATATACAATGTACACGTTTATCCTCTAGCCCCTCTTTATTACTCTTATCTTCCCTCTTCCTCCAACCTTCGAGGGGGGGACGGTTTCTCTCTCGGTCTGAGTGTATTTCTCTCGCTCTCTGTCTCTCTCTCTCTCTCTCGGTGGCACGGTGCTGGAGATCCTTATGGCAATGCTGTCGAGGTGAGCGTGTGTATGCGATAAGCGTTTACGTGCGCTGAGCTATATATAGGGGTGAGAGAGGAAGAGAGACAGAGTCAGCGAAGCTTTGACGAAAATCAATTTCTGTTTCCTTATTGCGGCGTGTCGTTACGTTGGAATGGGATACGACTCGTAGCAAAGACGAGATGTGTACGTATAGTATAGTATATATGGTAAACATATGGATTGGCATTTATAGGTGGACAGAGAACTATAACTAATTTATGGGTATTATAACCAAGGACGTTCTTTTGTATGCTAATAGCGATGGATGATTATGATGGATGATGAAAGGAATTAGTCTAATCAGTCTTTGATTATTGTCCATTATAATTTATGTGTGAACATTAGATATCCCGTGTAAAAAAAATTTCGGTTGGCAAAAGGTTTGTTAAAGTTTGCTGCCCCCAAAGGTTACAAATAGTTTCTCTAGATTTAAGAAATGAGAATTTTTCAAACTTACAAAACAAACATACCAATATTATGACAAAATTTGGCGAAATTTTATCCAAACAAGCAATCTAATAAATTTGGGGGAACTTAATTCCAATTTTAAACAAGGTAAAACTCAACGTCATAAAATAATTATCACAAAGTTTGGCATAACTTTAGGTAAACGTATGCCTTTGCTAGTGATAATGATTTTCTGATATGTTTTGCCAAAGTTCGAGTAAACTTTTTCACACACGCACGCACACACATACATCCATACAGACATTTTTCAAAAGCCATGAATTTTGATTCCCAACACCTCGGAAAACAATTATAACATGTTTTTACAGCAACTCAAAAAATTCCTATCACAAAGCGTCCTCTAGGAGGAGGTAAAAGAAAAGAAACAAAGAACGAAAATCACTGCCCTTGTGTAATGCGTATAGCGTGCATCAGTGTTAATTTGCCATCCGCACGCGAAGAGATGCGCGCACACGCGGACGCGACGGGACAGGATCTTCGTGTCTAGATCTTCGATCTACGCGCAAGGTTGTAGAGGCTCCCTAAAGGCGCAATAGCACGCGCGCGCCTGTGATTTGGCACAGTCAGCTCATCGTATGTAGACCCTCTTCCTTTTTTCTGCACGCCGCCGTTAAAGCCGTCGTGTAAAAGGAGAGAAAGAGAAGAGAGAGAGAGAGCCATGCGGACGAGATGTCGAGCGTCTGCCATGGCTGATGAAACTGTCAAGAGTTCGAGAGGAAAAACAAAGAGTGGCAAGTGACGATGGCGCTGTGCGAGAAGAGGTTCAAGGTGTTGCGAGGGGATGAAGAGGAGGGTGAGAAAGTTGATCATGCGATGGTGTAAATGAGATGAAGCAAGGAGGTACGGACGTGATGATTGGTTTAGGGATGACAGCCGTTGAGGTTTTCTTTTGCACCACTTATGAATGAAGATTATTATTATTATTTTAACAAGAGATTGTTGTTATTGAGAAAAAAAAACATTATTCTTTAAGTATCGGGAAAAATAAATTGTTCAATTATACTTTTTCATCTAGTTATTGATTTTAGTTATTTATTTATTTTTTCTTATGTTACATCACATATATTTTAACAACATTTATAAGACATGTAAATTTGCTCTCTACCTGTACCCCCATCAACTCTGGCATATGGATCGCAGCGCTCCTACGACTTATTCTAAGTATTTTGATTAATTCAAGTTTACTGAAATTATTCATAACTCAGTTTTCGCACGTGTATAGCAGATACTAAGGGTTTTACCTTTAAACTAGTTTCATGAATTTAGATGAATAAATAAACTCGTATTTCGTCGAGAAAATTCGAACGTCCAGTTGGCGGTATGTGTAGTATAGCTAATCCCATGCAACGTTTCTCTACAAAAAAGATATTTATTCGTGAACTTCAAATAATTGTAAAAATTGTTATAATATTATCTTTAATACATATAAACACTATTTTCATATTGTAATTGCACAAAATTACTTTAATAACGAAAACGCTTTTAGAAGGATACTGTTCCGGTTAGGGTAGATTAATGTTTTAGTTTAGCATGCTACTCTAGTTTACTTTGATAATATCTCTATAACTATGATTGAGATTAGAAAGAATATATTTTAGTAGTAATATTTTATGATGATATTCAAGATATATTATCTGGAATCATTTAACAGATGATTTTTATAAATCGATGTCACAGTCATTTACTACAATAATATGTTTCCACAAGTTATTATGTATAAAAAACATTTTTTTAAAGTATCATGACTTAATAGAAATTTTATAATTTAGGCAAAAATCATGTCAACTTTATTTCTTTAAATAATGTAAGTATATAATAATCCTATACAAAAAAGAGATGGACTTGAGATATTGTCACCTCTAATAATTGTGATTGGTCGATTTGAATGTAAAATTTGATTGGTCCACGATACGGCGCGCAAAGCGCGCATTGACACTTCTAGTTTGCATGAAAAAATGCAAAACATTATATCTACAAAAGCAACAAAAACACGACTGGTGCGGGAATAACTATAAATCGCAATCCCGTTAATTTCATAACGAGCTCTACAAGCCTACCAGCATCCTACCTTTCCCGTCGTACTGTGAGATTAGAAATCACCGGCAACTCGTTCAAGCGATAAAGATGAGAAAAGCCCCGTGTCAAAGGAGACGTCGAAATAATAGAAAGGCACAAAAGAAAGGTAGACAAAAAATTAGCCCGACTCTCGCGTGCTCAGTCCCTAACACGCTCGCACTTAAGAGAAGGAGAAAGAGAGAGAAAAATCAGGATGCGAGTGGAGGGAAAAATAAAGGGCCGCGAGCTAATAAAACGAGGAGGCGGAGAAAAGGAGCGAGCGAGAGAGGGAGTGAGAGATTGAAATAAAAAGATGCGATAATAATTAGGAGAACAAAGGAACTGAGAACGGAATTTATTTTGGCCGCCTATATATACTATACATACACACTCTCACGCAGACACATACACACGCACATACACACGTTGCAAGCAGGCGCGCGAGAGAAGAAGAGTAGGGGGGAATGAAGTGGAGAAGATAAAAAGAGGGAGGAGGTGGAGGAGTAGGAGCGAGGGAGAATGAGAGAAATGGGCTTCTGGGGAGCCCGTGAAAACGGCTTACGCGCACTACTTTGAGGCGCTAAACAAAGTCCGGCGCATTACTTTACGAGGGCGCTAGGACGTGATCCATTTCGTCGTTAATGTGACGTGCGAGGCATCTCTATAAAAGCCGCCGCCGCCACCGCCATCGTCGTGCGAACGAACTATCTGCGCTCTTTCTCTTTCTCCTCTTCTTCTTTCTCCCTTTCTTCCTCATCTTCGTTTTCTCACACCCTCGCACGGCTCCTCCTCAGTGCTGGTTCGCAGCCGCGTATTACGTACGCCTTTTTTTCGTCTCACGAGCCCGTGCTCTTTGATAAAGCGATAATCCAGTTGTTACATTTAAGAGGACCTGTCGGTTTTGCTTTTAGCGAAGAGTGCGCGCGCTATGGCTGTGTGCTCGGGGTGTTATTTCAGTGAGGAAAAATAGGTTTGTCGTTTCGAGAGTCATGATTATTATGTTATATGATGGAGCCTTTCGTAGAAGTTTAATACGATGTGCTGGTTATGTTGTAGATGAGAGTTTTGAAATTTTTATTTGCAAATGAATTTTCTTTAATTAAATATAGGTAGAATTTAAAAGCGAGTCACTAATCTGCTATAAATACTTCTTTGTGTGACTACTTAGTGACGCATGCGTTTAAAATATATATTATATAAAAAAAGGACTTGGTAAATTAACGGAAAAATGAAATACGGTATACGAAAGTATATTTGGGTTGATGTTAAATAATTATGTCATAATTGCACCTCGATACTTCAATTCATGCCATTTATTTTAAAATATGAAATCGAATATTCCTAATGAACTATTTGAAGCTTGAGAAAATAATTCAATAAACTTTCGTGGAGCTCAATAATAAAATATTTTTTACTCAAAATCTATACTTATCCATCGAAATCTAAAATTTTCGAGATTCAATCTTAAAAATCCAATATATCAAACCAATTCCAAAGATAATATTATTCGCAGCGCGACAACGTGTTCAATATAGGATCAATCTATCGTGATCGTGTATTCACTAAGTATGATGTTAAACCATTTTATATTTAATGGAACTAAATTCCAGGGAATTAATTTTTACACCGTTTTCAATCCTCACTTGCCTTAAGACACGGAATACAAAGTTTAAACGTCGAGGGCGTCGTTTCGAATTCGAAATACAAACCCGTAGGAAGCGCGCGGGCGACGCAAAGGAACGGCCGAGGACGACTGCAATGCACAATGGAACGGTACAACAGAGCTTGAGTACGAGAGAGAGAGAGTCCAAGAGAGAGAGAGAGTGAGAGAAAGTGAGAGAGAGCGAGAGAGAGGGGGTGAACATAAGCGTCGGTGTACGCCGCTCACTTTTGCAGGCAAATACGCAACCTGGTGAGTTTCATGCGCTGAAAACAGACACGTTGAACAAGAGAAAGAGAGAGAGAGAGAGACAGAGGGAGAGACAGAGAGAGAGAAAGAGAGAGGGCGGTCTTAGCAAGTCCCGGAGGACTGGTTGATGAATAGAAAGAAAATACTTGGAATAAGTAAGTTTTTCATTACAAAAAGATTTTCGTGCTCTTGCCCTCCTTGTTCTCTCTCTTACTCTTTCGAGTGCTACGCATGAGACTTAAATATGATATAACGCATTACGTGGCTGAGAGCCAGAATCCACTCTCTCGCTTATTTCTTCTCTATTGCCATTATCCCAAGCTTTCCACCCCCTCTCTCTTTCTCTGTCCGACTTTCGTTAGACTTAATTATCTCTTGTTCTCGTAGTTAGAGACAGCCTTTTTCGACAAAATTAATTCGTTAGAATTGATTTAGACAGGAGCATCAAGCACGGCTTCCAACGCTAGAGAGAGCGCGCGAGAGAGGGGGGACGGGGTGAAAGAGAAGCAGACGCAACATTTAAAATTCAACAAGCGAAGTATATATACAGTTGGCGTTAGTAAAATGAATAATCGAAAGCGCCGTATCGGATTTATCGACAGGAAAAAAAGTATGGAATCCGAATGAAATATAAATATTGTTAACGCAATCGAAGGTAAATTAGATTGGTCTGCAAAATAAAACACATACACTCTCTCTCCCTGGCATGTTTCTTGAAATTAAATTCCGCGTGTCGCGCGAGATATCGCGAGGAATACGCGATGTTCCATAAAATATTACAATCGTCCTGTTGTCTCGAAAAGTGGGCATGAAATGCATCTGCTGTAGCTATACAAGCTATGCCCACGAGAATGAAAATAGAAATTAGATTTATTCGAACGACGACGACGAAATTTTCAATAACTCGCGTATATATATATAGCTATAATCGATAAATTTTCATACCTTTGCCGATAAAATTCTGTTGTTCCGCAATAAAACTTAAAATGAAATAATATTCTCTTATCATATTACATATAAACGGACGGGATGAGATAACATAAGAAATTTTATTGAATTATTCATTCATTGTGCACACTTTTATGTATATTTGAATATACTTAAAGCTTTCTCTTTATTCATACCTCTCTCTCTCTCTTTTAACAATAAAACCCCCAGCGATCAATACCATCAATTCGCAAATCCCATCAACTCCATCATACTCCGTACAATGCACCTAAAGCACTGTAGATCGCCAAGACCAACGGGCCGTTTAAAACGCTTCGAGCTATGTAAACGCGGGCTTGCCGGCGCGGCGCGCGCTCAAAAAGCTCGCGCTCTATAATACGAGGCACAAACGGCGCATCGCGCGAACCTTTACCTCGAACAACATAGTCGCAACTGCACCGAGCGCTTCGGGAACTCCGTCGTCGTCGTCGGGTCGGACTATATGCAGTACGCTCCCGCGTAACGGATTGTCGCCGCTTACATAGGAAGGCTATACTCGCCTCTCGGCGTGCGTTTACTCAGTGTCCGCTCTCGCTGCACTCACAGACACACATACACACAGTTACAGAGAGACTACTACGAGCGTCGCACTTGATTATGCCGAGTAGCAGTGCGGGAAACCCGCGGAAAGTTGCTCCCGGGGAGAGATATAGTTTCCTCTCTCTCTATCCCGCTCTCCGACTGCTCCGCACAAAGCAGATAGAGAGGCTCTGTGTCTTTCCTCGTTAAGCGTTGTGCACTCACTCTCTCTCTCGCTCGCCGCAACGAGAATTTTTCTTCGACGCTAATCCCAGGACGCGCGCTTCAGTAGTACGTGCGCATTTTTATTTTCTTTATTTTTCGCGTCTCTCTCTCTCTCTCACTCTAGCGCGCGCTTTCGAGCCTCTCGAAATGTAATTGCTCAAGCGCGCGCGCGTGCGTAACGAGCGTTCGGTTCGTTTTGCGGTGTGCGCAGGTGGTTGCTGGTACCATGAGGGCACGCTGCTTCTTTTGTATGACGCGCGAAGTGTGATAAAATAACGAAGTCGTTAGAGAGCGCAGGGCCCGAAATACGAGCAAAGTTTCGGATTGATGCCTCTCTCGCCGCGGTGGTGTGCTACTGTGGCTGTTTCTCCCTCTCACTCTCTTTTTTTTCGTTAGGGAGGGGAATTCGAAGGGAGAAAAGAAGGCGGAGTAGTTGTTAATTCGATGTTTTATTTTTATACGTTTCCGAGACTTGGCGCCCCCCTTTTTTTTCTTTGTTTAAGAGTTTTCTTCCGACCCACATCGACCGCCGGACGAGGTTTCGCGCAAATGGGGGAGTTACGGGGCTGCGTGGAGGAATGTGTGCGGGAAATTCGGAATAAAGAGTGTGTCCTTAAAAGCTGATTATGGAGCTCGTGTTCTTGTGATTGTGGGAAGAGATCGTATGATTATCAATTGTCATTAGCTCGAGAATTTCTGTTTGTGATTATGTAATTGTTTTTCGTTGCGTCGTATAGTTCATTGAAGTATCCCCTTATATAAAATAATGACGGCCTGTTAGGTGAGGCATGATAAAACTGTTTGTGATTGGTTGTCTCGAGGAAAAGGGCGAAAATTTGAAGTTAATCTGAAAGTCCCTCTAAGGGGCCTCTTAAACTGGCTAGTCTTATAAATAGCCAAATATAATACCGTATTAAAAGTATTTTTAGATAATTGAATGTTTAAAGCATAATAAAGCGTGTCCTTAAACTCATAGCGTTATATCGCTTTTTCATAGATTTGATCGGCAAATAATTATAATTTATTCCTCCTTTATTGTTTAATATAGTTTTGAACACTCACTAATTAGGCTGGATATGTCTATACACTAATTTTTGTTTGTCTATGTATAGGCCAGACTAAGCACGATAAACATTTCAGTATACAGCATACGTACTTACTGCAAAGAATAATTGAGGTAAAAGTAATGCAATTTTTTCATATTATTATACGCAGATCGTCTTGTTAAAGTATTATAACTGGGTTAACTATCTATATAATAAATTATTTTTCATATAGTATTTATGTATAGTAATTGAATATTTAATAAGATACTGCGATTCCGAGTACGTATAGATCATTACGAATTCATAATATATTCAATAATGAACGTATATATATGAAAATCATCTCTATTATCTTAAATTCGTTTAATAATTCAATAATCATTTCCTTTTTCAAATTTTTAATTCCATGCCATATCCGTCGATCAAAAAAAAACATTGTTTATTCGGCATCCTCTTTTTCATATTATAAAAAGATTTTATCAGAAGCAGAAGCAGAAAGTTTTGAGATATTTCTGACTTTTGATCAAATAATGCTGCTCTTATAAAAACTTTATATCAAACTTAAACAGTACTAATGATACTGTATATGAACTTTAAATAAAACTCTTACAAGAAAAGACATTCAATCAAAGCCTATTCCACACACGCTCATGTCAAATCCCTCACAGAAAAACCTGTTATGGCACTCATTTACAATCCATGAACTATATACTCACTCAAAACAAACGTCCATTACATCCACTCGAGCGAGCATCGAAACAGCCCTCGACGGGATCCTACAAAACCGTAACAAACACACCCCTTCGAAATTTCTACGCTTCAGCCTAACTCGTCCTCCTCCTCCTCTTCCTCCTCGACTGTACACTACACGACCCTCGACGAAAACGGGACAAACGTCTCCTCCATATGTACACCGCCTACTCTTTGCCCCCCTCACAAAAGACCCTCAACTCCCTCTCTCTCCCTCTCTCTTCTCGCGGCGAGTGGAAGAGGAAAAAAGGAGAGCCAGAGCGCGAGCGGAAAAGCCCGCGTCCTGCCGGAAAATGGCAAATAGCGATGTCCTGCAGAAAGTTTCGAGAGGTATTGTGCAACGCGCGTGAGAGAGAGAGAGTGAGAGAGAGAAAGAGAGAGAGAGAGGGGAGAGAACCTGCTAGCGGCATTATTATGAATGAGATTTGCACTGGCTGACGGGAGGCCAAATATTTCAGTAAGCGCGCGTGGCAAAATACGCTTTCACGTCGTGAATGTAAATAGGCAGATGGAAAGCTGAGATGCGAGAGAGGGAGAGAGAGAGGAAAAGAGAGGGAAATACGAACGCGCGAGTGAGTGAGAGGGTGTTTGCGAAGAAGGGATTGAAGGCAAAGTGGGTGACGTGGAGGAAGAGGGGGAGGCAGTTAATCGTTTGTCAACGATGTCGGATTGTTTCGCGTAAACAAATTATGCGTCGTGCGAAGGATGATGACGCGTGTTCCTCGGGGTTATCTGCATGCATTAAGTTGTGTGATTATAGGATTTAATTTGTTGTCAAGAGATAAATCATATACGAAAGTTGAGTAAAAAGCGTTATATTGTAATATAGAAAAGTGAAACCATTGGTAAAGCATTATACAGTCACTGGACGAAAATTTTGAAATGTTTTCGGATAAGTGCATTCGAATAATTGTACTAAAACAGTCTCCAATTACTCATTGAAAAAGACATTATGATTTCGTGGAAATTCAGAGGACTTTCAACATTAGCTAAAATGCTTTTAAAATGTGGAATGAACAATTGACACTTAAAATTCTACTATAAAAAATTGTAAAATACAGTTAAGTGGGTTGAAATATAAGGTATTTTCGACTCACTTATGTAATATTTATATGATGTAAATTACCATTAAAGGTTAGGTGTATACGTGGCTTTTTTATTCTTAAAATGTTAAAGTTGTTATAAAATAGAAAAACAAATAAATAACATGAACTTATACCTGATGTATTTTAAGAAAAATTTTTAATGTCGCTATATTAGCAACCCGTTGAATTTAAAATAAAACTTCGCAACTCATTAACAGTGAATAAACGAGTTGCAACTTATACTTATGTAATTATTAACACTTTGAGTGCCAGGGCCCAAACAGTGTAATTTTGTAAGAAACTCGTAATTTGTTATTTCAGCTTCATTTGTGAAAACCTAGTTTTTCTATATCGTATTATTATCATTCAAATGTTCTGTCGATTAAACAAGCAATTTTTGCAACAGATCGATTTTAATAATTTGTGGCTGTGAATTTGTAGCTGTGAATCAAGGTTAACATCTACAACAATAAAATTCATGATATATGCGTCATGTAGCACTAAAAGTTAACCATAGTAATACATCATAGAGAAAATGAACTAACAATCTAAGCTCCAGACACATACTTTTTCTGCATTTTCGACGCTGCGCACAATGAAAACACATTTTACGAAGACGTACAAAGTCGAAGGAGATGAGAGCCGGAAGAATGCGCATTAAGTTATACGAACGAGCTGCGAGTCGCCCGATCGTTTATCAGACTTGCGCTGGAGAAATGATTATGACCGTTTTTCGATGTTCGCGAGCAAGGGGCGAATCTGCAGTGCGCGCGCGCCTGATTTTCAAAAGAAAAGCCAAGAGTCAGCGTCATCAGTCTTGGGAATCTTCGAGATTCCATTCTGACGTGGGAGACAAAAGGCGGCGCTGCTTGATATACTCGACTTAATTAAAAAGAGAGCTATTCGTGAGATGAGATGTCACTGCAGGCGATCTCTGTTTTAATGTTTAATCGAATGAGAGTGTTATCTGAAGCAGTTTGTTAAGTTGACGTGATATGATTGTTTGGATAAAAGGTTTTGATGAATCCTAGATTTATACGTATAGAAATGCTATATAAACGTTAATATATTTAACAGAATGCAAATGACTTTTTGTGTAGTCCTAAAAGCTTTAGAGAAAAATATGCAACTTATTATGAAATTTTTGTTTTTAATCCTGATTATTATTTCTTTCATTTTTTCTGAAAGCTGAATAGACTCTGATTCATTTTTCATTCTTTTAAATATTAATCAGAAACTCGATTGAACCGCGTTTAGAAAAAAATTTTCAAAGTTAATTAAACAAACATTTATATTGCGTATAAAAAGTTAAAAATATCAAATAGAACTCTATCATATTTGATTCAGTAGCTTACCAAACACGAGTTAAATCTACTTTCCCTTCCTAAACATGTAATATACTAAAGCTACATAACTAGGATTCAGCTAAAATATTACGTACCTTCGTAACCAAACGCTATTCACAAAACTTTAAGTTCATAAGTCCACTTCATTTTTTGCAAACAATTAAACTCATCTATCCTCAAACTAATGTATTGATTCTTTGTTTCAATTTCGTATGTCACTAATTAATTGTATTACACCAAAGATCGTCTATGAATATTCGCATTAAAAATAATACATAAAATATAAATAAAAATATGCATTAATGTAAAATCTTTTGATGACCATCACAATACTAAGGAATCGTCGCTATACAAAGGGTGCATCTAACCGAAATCTACCACTCAAATCTACCTGTAATGTTACAGAGTTGTTATACACATGTTAAAATGACAATATAAAGATTGTTGATATGTTCATGGAGCACATTACTTGATATACCTAACGTGTAGTTCATATCATTGCTCGGAAATCATGTACGGGTATACTTGAGCAATATACTTGATTCAGTAACGTAGATATTTTTTTAACCATAACCTGACCGAAAGTACCACTTTCGCTCCCGGATGAAGAACTCGAATTTGCTATTTTCGCCCCGGATTATGGTGAATACTCGCCTTCGGCTCGGGTGGCAATTTACACGGGCTGTGGACTGTTCAATTTTTTTCCTACCTAGGTGCGTAATATATAACTATTGGTTTCCTAATAGTAGGTTGCATGCCATATTCACAAACAAAGTGTAAATTTTGGAATGTCATAATATGTAGAAAACTACAACGGTAGATCCCAAAATGACGAAAAACTCAAGGATATGTTTTAGTCTTATTTTAAGAAAATGTTAAGAAAAGCCTCTTTTTCAACTACAATATGCAGTCCTTGTTGTTTACTTCTAATCTGGATTATTTCATTTTATAAACGGAAGTAAGGAAATAAGAAGAATCAAGAAGCAAATTGTTGTATTTTATAAAAAAGATTTATTTAATAAATAACTATCTAAGCTTGAGGAGCAACGGGGATATGGGCGCCTTGGGGCTGGAAGCCATTCTCATCGGCGATGTAGTTGACAGTGTAGGTCACGCCGTCGTCGCCAATGTAGTTGTAAGATCCGCGGACGCGGAGGACAGCCTCCTCAGGTCCTCGAATCTCAACCTGAGCAGATTCGTCCCGGGAGGATCCGTCACTCAGTTGATAGTCGAATTTGTATCCATCGGTACCAACACTGTCATAAATAGTCTGTTTCAAGACTACGACATCCTGGCCGTCCC
>UXGD01005549.1:0-14209 GCA_900474315.1 Torymus auratus
TTAAGTACATGTGTTACAACTTTAGCCATAACCAAAAAAATTTGCAGCGTAAAATAGTTTCTAATTTTTTAAATATCCCCAAAACTCATATCGCCCCATCTTCCTCTATGTCTATATGGCGGATGGGTCGCGCCGGCTCTTACGTGACGATTCGATTGTCTATAATGGTCTGTGATGACTTGCGGCTAACTCTTGCTAATGGAAGTTTATTTAACGATTTAGATTTTGTTTAGAGTTTCTTATATGTTTTCAGAAATTAAAAGCACGGTTGATTTGCCCACATATTTTCCAAATTAATAAGTACCAAGTACAGTAACGAATTTTATATATATTTTTTCAATTCGAGCATACAATGAAACACCAAGTAATTACTGCAATACAATTTTTATATATAATATAAAGTAATATAACGGGAAATTTAACATTTCGATTCTTAAATTACGTTTTTCATCTGTCGATACATATACGCGGTACACACGCAACTGTTGAAATTAATTAAAAAAAAAAAAAAAAAAAAAAAAATTCATTCGGATGATGACGATGTGCACACGCGGCGCATGCAAGCGATGTATTAAAGTATCCGATTTAATAACGCAATTTATAGATACAAATTCATATACATAGCTCAAATTATTTTGCTAAAACGGTGAGCCATAACCATCAGAACGAAAGTCGAACTTTTTACTCCACCATCATTTCCGAACAATGATCTTCCAAAACCCCGACAATTGTCTCTCTTCACTTTACCGAAATTCACCTCGACATTCAGGTTCCCTCCAATAAATCAGCTTCCCGACAAAAATTCCGAAAAGCTTTAATAACCCTTCCGCGCAACCCTTATCCGAAAATCTCCCGAGCTCGTTCTCTCCCCTCTTCTCCTATACATATACCCACAATCAAACGCCGCGACGCCGCTTCCTTATACCAACTTCTGCGTGTCCCCTTTACAAAAAAGCCGCTCTCGCGCACAATGAGACACACATACACACATACGCCGCAGGTTTCTGCGCACGTGCTATAATACGTTCGCTAAAAAGCAATAAAGCCGTCGCTCTCTCTCTCTCTCTTGGTGTATACGGCCCAGCGTGTAATGACAGTCGAGCATAGGCGATATCTACGTATGGGATCATAATAAAGCGGAGGCGCTCGCGATGTCGCACGCGAGATAAACTCTTCTACTGCGCCTCGTCGTCACGTGGACTCTCGATAGGTATATAATCCCTCGCACACGTTCCTGTTGTTTTGGGGGGCACAGCCATCCCTGGTTTAATACCGACGTCTCTTTTAAATGAGATTAGAATTAATAACTCGGCTTTATGAACTTATTTTTTTTTCTTTTCTTTAGTTCGCAATGTATGCATCCTTCTGTTGATGATTTTATGCATTGCTGATATTTCCGATCGATTAGTTCGGTGGAATGTACGGTACTGGATATTATTCTTAAAAAGTCGTTTCTGTTTATATAGCAATCGTTGTCGCATTAATATTATTGCGATTATAGGTATAATAGTACTTTTCGATACAATTGCGAAAGGGTTGATTCTAGCACTAGTGTCAGGTTTGTCGCCCCAGCGAAGCGAGGGTGACAATGACACGAGTGTAGAATTATCTTTCGCACGTCTATCGAACAATATTTTTCGATACAAGGGACTTGAAAGGAATTTTTAAATTTTGCAAAATGCGTAAAATCGCACACTGAATCGAAAACATAATATAATATCTTTGGAATATTAAAATTGTGGAATATTAATTCTAAATATTTGAAGAATATAAAAATATCAATGTCAGACAAAATGAAACAGAGCTAAGCAGAAGACGTTACTCAATTCACGTTTCGGTTACGTGAAGGAGTTCTATTGTCATCTAAAAATAACGTTAATCTTATAAATATAATTAGAGTTCATTAGTATACATATAAATGCAATGATTAAAATAACGCTCCTTTTTACTAAAACATTTATTTATTATTTTGCTTTTACCGGATAAAAGATACGAATTAAATTTTTTTTCTAATTCTATCCAATAATAACAATTATAACTTATCTTTTGTAATATTTTGCCCTCGGATTTCCCCTTTATGTACCACAACTATTGTTATCTATACAACCCCCCCCCCACACGCACACACACCTAAATACATACGTACACACACTCGTCTTTACCTCTTTAGAAACAAAACAATTCTCCTGCACACAAACATTCTGGAGAGCATGGACAGCAGCTATACTTTGGTTACCATAACCTGGCCAACATCATCCTTTACACCAGAGATCGGCATTATTTGTCCACAAATTTTTTTCGAATACTTCAGTAAATATTTGACGTAATAATTTTGATGAATAAACACGTTTTGCATAAAAATTGGACCTTCAGAAGGGTATTACAAAAAATATTCGAAAACATTATCAATCGAATATTTTTTTCGAATAATTAAGTAAACACGTACTTCAACAGGCCCAGTTTTTATGGAAAACGCGTTTATTCGTCAAAATTACTTTACGGCATAAAATATTTACTGAAAATAGTACGAGTATTGGAAAAAATTTTGCATACGATCAACAACGTCGAGCTCTGCTTAACACCCATCAGAAATGTTGTTGGACTTGAAAATCATACAAGCACAGCAGCCACACACACACACACATAGACACTTTGAATTTGTTTTTCTCTTTCTTTATCAAATAAACGTACGACGAATGATAAGCTGATATCTGTGTTTTTTTGTTCCCACGTGGGTGCTTTTAGTGGGGAACGTATTCGGGGGCCGATGCGGCGCGGAGGCGTTGGGTCTCGGCCTGATGTCGCTTAACCCGGCCTACAGGTTCGCTCTGCCCCCGGGCCTCGCCGCCAAGACCACCCGCTGCCTTGTGTTCGACCAAGGTAGGCTACCAGCCATCTCTTCATTTGCTCCGCGCTGCTGCTGCTTTTTTTCTCTCATTCATTATATTATAATACTTTTCTCTCTCTCTCTCTCTCTATCTAACTTTCTCTGCCCGTCTCTCGCACTTTTATGCTCATACGTTCACTGCTCAAGCCTGCTTCACACCAGTTCCACCTATTGCACAAAAACACACAGGCACACGCACACATATAATATATAACGCACAAAAGTACATATACATACAGACAGACACGTTCATGCACAACCCCGTACATACCTGCTGTTTTATCGAGAAACTAATTAACTATACCGCGTGTGTGATTCACGCGCGGCTGCCGCTCGCTAACCCGCTCTCGTTCATTTTTTTCTTATATAACATATATACGTATAATGTGTGTGTGTGTATTGTATAATGTGTGATGTTTTTCTCCTTTCTAATTGTCTTGTACACATGTAAGCACCGCATGTCGATATGGTGTTTTTTTTTCTCTCTCGATATCTAATCTCCTTGTGTATAATACCTCGAGTGCACGCGCGCCAACTGGTGTGTGTCTGCTTTAATAACACCCAGCTCCGATAGATTAACAATTTGTCCGTCTCGCGGTAACGTCATCGCATATTTTCCAAAAAATTCCTCTGGCCGCCCGTTTCCGTGTGGAAACAGAGCTGTAAATAAGTTTTCAACCCACACACGCGCTCTTAAATTATTACTTATAACAAAAGTAAGCGAGCCATCAAATGGAAAAATTTTTCATGTTTTAACCTTAAAAACGAGCACTCAAAGCTGCCGCCTCTTTTATTATGACACTCTTCGCAGTAATAATTCCAGCGGTGGCAGCGGCGGTGTTACAAACGCGGTCCCTCGCCTAGTATAAAAGCAAAAACAGATTCAATTTAGGCGCATTTATACGCGACACTCGCATCCGTTTTTCCGCCCATATACATTTTTGCAATCTTCCCAAAGAAATCTTTGTCACTTTGTATCGACACATGGGGCGCGCGTTGATTTTTCGGCTCATACTTTTGCACGCAATGATCGCGAAGGTCCGTCGCCAAAAAAAAAAGTGAGCAGTATAGTACAGCCATCCGCGCCTCGCGGATTTGTTTATACGAGCGTGCGTGCTCTCTCTTCCCCCTCTCTCTCTCTCTCTCTCTATACGGTGGGCTCTATGACAGTCGTCGAAAACATATTTCAATATCCGCTCCACTTTGTTCCGGCGCTCGGACGAATGCGCGATTCCAATATTCATTCGGCGGCTAGGAGCAGCAGCCCCTGCGCTGAACGGTCCACCTCACCCCATCCATCCCACTCACGCGCGCATCTATATATATATACGTATATATGCGCGCGGCTTTTTTGAAACTCGCGCTGGGAATTTGGGCAAAAGAGAGAGAGAGAGGGAGGGCAGTAGTAACAGCGGCGCGGTGGCAATCGCGTATTTATATAGTCGCACTGCGGATTCGGACAAAAGCACCTGCAGATTATACTCGCGCGCGCGCGTATGTATGTGTGTGATGGGGGGAGGGAGGTTCTCGTTCGTTCGGCGCGTCCGTTTTTCTCGCGCGTATGACCGGCCGCTTTTTTTTGCGGGAAGCGGTCGAGGGAAATTATTTTACACGGGAATCTCTTTTGTATATGTATATATATATATATATATGGGCTGAGCGGGCGTATATATACGCCCTGAACATAATCGACGCGGCAGCCGGTGAGAAGGGAAAGATAGCGCGCGGCGGGGCAATTGCAGAGCCGATCTCGCATTCTCGCCGTTATATTTTCCAACGATTATCCGGCATATATATCCGAGGGGGGCGGCATGGATTTGCTTATTGAATATATGATATATATTTTTAAGGAGAAAATTGCGAGTGCCCATTAATATCGACGTGATCAAAGATAAACGTCCGACGCGGGTTATGATGAATATTGGACCACTAAATCGTCGAGCAAATTCGAGTCGCATCTTTATTATTTCTTCGCCGTGCTTTAACGACGTGCATTATACGCCTTTATGGCCACCATTACGTTATGAAAACTATAATTATCCTGCGGCCGTCGCGGTTGCATAGCTCCAATCGTTATCCGATGTGAAGCCCCAAATTATAGTTGACCCAATCTCCCCACTTCTCTCGCGGAGAAATATTATACAAAAAGAAAAAAACGTTATCACACGTGCTTCTAAATATAACGCCGTGGATGCGGCCGTTTCTAGCACCTTGCCGAGCTATACTTCTTTACTGCTAAATTAACGTTCAGCCCCAATAAAATCGAGTCCCCCGCGCGTCAAACCTCGAAAGTCGAACGCGCGCAGGTCTTTACGGCTGTTTTATCGCCCCTCGCGATTCGTAAATGCTTGCGGATTATTATGCACTCGGAAGGTGCGACCGGTCTACGTCCATTCGGTATATATATCTCTAGTACTTTTTATTGTTATAAGAAACACAGGGCCATGTGTGAATGGTGGATATATGTACAAATGGATTTGGCATTTTATGCGTATACGAAAGAAAAAAAGTATACAAAAACGGTTTTATCCCGATATCTATATAAAACCCCCAACATTTATAAGAAAAAAGACTAAAAAAAAATCCCTCGTGATCGTCGCAATAAAAATCCGCTCATCAGTACGGACACAGTACACTGGACTGAATCAACGCGCGGCCGCGTCAAAAAGAAAACCTCTTTCACCGATCCGATAATCCCTCCCTCTCTCTCTCTCTATATATAGCTGCTTTTGCTATACACACCGCGACTTTTCCGCCAGCGCCCATTACGCTTTTTTTTCGCTACCCGCGCGCCAGCCTGTACACGCGCACGCATACGCGCAGCAGGAAGAAAAAGACGCGTAACGACCGTACACGGGCTCTGTATATATCCGCTTTTTCGCCACCGGACTCGAGAGCAATTATTTGCGCATCTCCAGTCCACCTCCTATACCCTCACTGCCACACGCGTGTGCGCGAAATTTGATTACAAGCCTCTCTAAAGGCGCGGTGGCGGCAAATGCGTAACGGCGTGGCGCTCTAGGAAAAACACTAACCCCGAAACTGCCGTTCTCTCTCTCTCTTGAAAAAAAAAGAAAAAAAACGAACAGGGCAGGAGGAGGAAACGCGCGTGTGATGGTCGTCGTCGTTAAAAATTTTATACACATGCATCCCAGAGGGGAGGTAGAAGGGGCTACTTTAACTGCCTCGTAAGACGCAGCGGCTGCGGGCGATCATCGTCGCGCGTCTACCTTTTCATTATGACACTCGCAAGAGTCGCTCGTCAAAGCTGCACGCGGTGCGGTTTTCTTGATTTATCGGCCGATTTGAATCTTTAGTTCTTTTTTGTTTTCGTTCGAGACAAGGGGGAGGAAGAGAAAGCAGTATCGACGGCGTTTTAAACAAGAGCCGGGCGAACTATTTAATTAAAGGTGTGCGAGTCGTCGAGCTCGTTTTGCGAGAGCGAATGGCCGAAGGGGACGAGCTTCTTCTTCGTTGCTCCCCCCTCTCGTGGCTTTCTTCTCCACGGCGAATATTTAATTAGTTTTTCCACGAGTTCTCGCGGGCAGCAGCCAGCAGCAGCGCGGTTATAAATGTTAATTGCAGATGAAGTGGTAATAAGAAGCGCCCGACGACCTCCTCGTCGTCCCCTGATTTTCGGGGCTCTTAATTCTCCGGCCGCTCGAGAGTTCCTGCGCGTATCGCGCACGGTTAAGGGGATGTCGCCACGGCGCGGTTCTCTTATCTAACGGCGAATTTTGACGTTTATTTGAAAAGTAAAAAAAAGGGGACCGCACGGTTCTTTGCCATCATCGCTTATTATACTTTCTTTACACTGTATATAATGAGCTTGTGCACGATTGTTGATGGAAACATTCTTCATCACACGTACCCAAAAGCGTCAGTCCGTGAAAACGTACCAGTAGATAATTAAAAAATAGTTCCCGTAGCGTCACCCCAGCACAAGCCGAGACACTATACTACTACCAGCGTGTCACAGTGGGGATGGAGGAACAGGGGACGGAAAAAATCAGTGACAGATCCTTTTCGGCCCGAGCTAGCTCCTTGCGCTCGAACGGGCGACCGGAGCGAGAAAGAGAGAGAGAACGGAATTTAATTAAGTAAAATTATTGTCGCAAGCGCCGGCAGCGGCTAAGAAAAAGAAGCGCCAAAAGGTGCCAACGCGCTCGACGGGGGCGGCGCGCGAGAGAGCAAAGACAGCTCACGCAGAGCAGCCAGAGGGTGTAATGATCTCATTCCCCGATAAAACAAAGTAATAGAAAGTAAACGAATTCAGAGGAGAGACGCTTTGAAGGGCGCGAAATAGTTGGACCTCGCCTTCTTTAATTACCTCCGAGGCTTCTTCTTGCTCAGAGGCTTTAATTAAGAAATACGGAAATCGTACGGCCGAGGTAGACGGGTTAACGAGAGATTAGCGTACCCGCGCGATCTTTCTGCACAGTCTGATAGTGTGTGTATAGTTCAATTTTTTCTTTCTTTATTTTTTTCTCGTAAGATGACTTTCTTCTCGTCTTCTTTCCTCGTCGTCGGATGAAACTATATAGCCGGGCCAGAGAGCGGAAGGAATTTCCTTGGAACTATAGGGATGAGAAAAAGCTCGTCTCGTCTTGTAAAGTTCACATCCGCTCGTTCTTTCTCGGCGAAAGAGAGAGAGAGTGAGATACACACACGCAATCACGCGGAACGAGCGAGTCAAGCCCCTCTCTCCCTGTCTCGCTGGCGCGAGCGCGTCACTTACCGAAAATAATAACTTCTTCTGGGGATGTCAAACGTCAAATTCTTCCCCTTTCTTTCGGGCTGAAATGAGAAAGAGAGACAAGTTTTCCACACGCCGATGGGGGGATGGAATATGCGGTTTGTTTGTATCTTCGATATATAGTACATTTGTTGTCCACATACCACTGAATCTCCACGGATAAAAAAAAAAGAGAAACCTCTTTGTCCACGCATTCCACTATATCACTGGTACGTAATAACAAGTCGTCGGGGGGTAATACGAGAGATTTATTAAGGTAGACGCTTAATCGATACCGTAAGCACCTCAGAGAGCTTTGCCGCAAGTATTACACATATGAAACCAATTATTTTTCTCCCTCGACTATTTCCCCGTCATTCCTCCGACATTCATCCAACCGCGGGCGTAGCACAGCCGAAAATCCGCCGGCACCTCCCGCAAAGCATTCATCTCGGCGCGGCGGAAAAAAAGCGAGAATATCTCGTATATAAACCGATCCTCGTCGATTGCACACGGCTGTCTCTCTCCTCAGCCTCTCCTATATATAAATAACCGCTGGTATACACGTTTAATCCGTTTCATCACCCACTAACAGATGTAAAAACTGCGCGGCACCTATCCCCCTCCTCTTTCTCAAATCCCGCACGGACTGATTAAATAAATGTCCCGTATCGCTATATGGTATAACGTGCGGTAATCTCTCTCCTCTATCGGTACAATCCCCACACGTCCCTTTTACCGATTTTAAATTTCCGCGTATATACTCACACGCACCCCTACAAATGGATACACACACACATATATACATCCATATAAGTCGAGACGGCTCCCCCAATTTTCACGAAATCGGCTCTCATCTGCCGCGCGCGCGAGGATTTACCGGTTCTCTCGCCCGCGAAGGAGGCACATAATCAGGAAAGAGAGAGAGAGGCGTTATTACCTATTTGTCGCCCGCTCCGGCCCTCTAAAACTCTACCGCACATGTATGTGTATATACCTATACGCACGAGTTGTGCAGATGCGGGCGAATCCACATAAGCCGGTCCCCCCATCCCCTCGCACACGGGCGCGCGATAAGCGGTCCGCCACTGCCGCCCCCCGATAGGAGCACTTCTCCCTCTTCCCACGTGTATGTGTGTGTGTGTGTCTTTACAACCGTGCGGCGGGCCGCCGGCGCTTTAAATTTTCAGCGATTTTCTTTAAAATCTCCGGGCCGGCCTTTCGCACCCTCTGTCTCTACACGCTCGCGAGACACAGGCGCATATATAAAGGGGGGAAGAGCCGAGATAGGCGCCGATAGCGCGGTGACGAATAGGCCCGATGATACGAAACGAAACAAAAACAAAAAAGAACGCTGCGGATACAACACGCGTCGAGATTTTTCCGGCCGATCGGGGAAATTAGCATTTTAAAACGCGCGCTCCACCACCAGGGTAATCCGAGAGAGCCCCCATCATCGATCGCCCGCGCGATCGCGGAAGAAGAACGAGTAATGGCCGTTCTCGCCTGCGGCTTTTCCGATTACATACACGCGCGTATATGTGTATGTATAAGCGCGATGTGTGTGCTGCAAACTTGCCAGGATTTTCCCTGATTTAGCCAGCTCTCTCTTTCTCTCAGTGGTTGTAGATGTGTGTACGCACACGCTTATCTCGTCGCTGAGCAGTCGCTGTCGCCGGCTCGTTTAATAAACACGATTTGATAAGCGGTCCTCCTTCCACACACATTTTATTATACGTATGCCTTATTTTTCTTATTAAACCCTCGCGAAAGCTATACAAGAAGAGAGGAAAAAAAAGCTCTAATTCGGCATAACTCTGAGATATTACAAAGGCGCGAGGGCGGTTGACATCGCGCGCGGGCGCGCAATGTTTGCGTATAGGTCGCGCGAGCAATATGGAAGATCATATGTCATGCGAAGGAATTCGTGCTGCGGCCAAGCAGCGGGGCCGCAGATTGAATTCCGGGGCTCTATGCTGCTGCTGCTGCTGCCGTCGCGCTACACCACCCCTCTCCCACTATGTATGTATGTGTGTGTAACGCCCTCGGAAACGAATGGCGAATAAGCCGAACGAAATAAACGCGACAATTTGGCAAACACTGTATGTGTGTGTGTCTGGTGGATGCTCGGTGAGGGAACAAACGGTCTCGCGGAGCGCGCGCGTTAATCCGACAAGCCAAAGCTATAAACCGGCCGCGCTGCGCTGCAGTCTGCACGTGTGCATTTGTGTGTATATATACGTATATATATATGCGTGGGTCTGCTTGACTACCATACCGCGGTCTCTCTTATTCAATGCCTCTGTTGCGTTGTGTGTTAATCGATTCCGCGACGCGCGAGCGATCGAGCGGAGAGAGGTTTCTTCGGAGAGAGAGAGAAGAAATGTTCGTGCGAGAGGAACAGTCTTTGTGTTGGAGGAACGCAGACAGGCGGTGGTGGTCGGGATAAGGACAGCGCGGGATTTATTGCGGCCCGGTGTAGCACGGCTGTGATGTGACGTGAGTGTAGCGGCAAAATGGCAAAAGTTTATAACAGATTTCTGTGTGATAAAGGCTCTCTTAAGTATTGTAAAAAGACTTTCGACGTTCTGTTCGAAGATGTTTTTTTTAAGTTCCTAATCGAAATGCATCATTCGGTCAGCAAGAGTCGTAAAATTGCGGAGAAAATAATAAATAATTATATAACGTGAAAATTAACTTTCGTAACATTTATTAGGATTAATAAAAAAATGTTAATTACTACTTTCTGAGATGTCCTGGTTCAAATTTGAACGTCAATTCATAATAAACCAACTAATGTGTATAGTAAAATCTGCAGTGAAAACAAAATCTACTTACTATAAATGAATTAATTCACTTGAATTCACTGTGTGCTATAATAACATTTATTGTTAATGCACCGTATTCACTTTTAGTATAAATTTCTCAACTACTAAAGAGTATTTATTCTATTATTGAAATGTGTAAGTATCACTTATAATGACTGAAGATTCATTAACAGTTAAGGAATATGCGTTTCAAACATCACATTGGCGAACTGTCAATGTTTTGTTGTTTTTTTATAATATAATATAACCAATAAATAAAAAAGTACTATGTGAGTTTTCAGTGTGGATGATGATGGAAATTGCAAAATACTTCGTATGATTTTGGCTCGGTTTTGATATAGAACAACTATCAATACAATTATAACGTTAAAGCTTGGTCATGATGTATCGATTAAAAGTTGAGAGTCAAATCATGCTAAATACACCGTGAATAACTTGTAAATTCCATACAATTGAAATCGCACGAAATATCGTGCAATTTGACGATCAGTTTTGTGCCATTATATTACGTTCTGAGAAAAGCTTATACAAAATTTCGCTCCCCATGACCTAGTAAATTAATATACTATATGTACTCTTTTGAAAGTGCATGTAACTGAGTGCATGATTGACGTTTGGAATGAGAGCTTTATTTTCAAGCATTATTTTTTTTATAATCAAAAAGCTTTGATCGAAAGTCTTTGTTATGGTTGTAATGATATGGCATTTCTCTTGCAAACCATACTATACACAAAGGTAGAAAAATATCGATCGAACCGTGTAAAACACGTTTTAGCGATTCCACTTGACAGAAATTTACAGTTACACCACTGTGGATTCGATCATATATATAACAATGCTCATTTGAAAAGGAAGTGAGCGTGCTCGAAATAGATGTGCCCAAGCGAATGGCTGGTATAGAGGATCGCTCGCGTCCGGACTGACAAGATATCCCATTCTCGTACCGTACGTATCAATTAGTGAGGCTGCTGTACGGAAATGTTCGCGTCGATGTATATATGTGTGCGGCATGGAAGTGAGAAAGGTGAAACGAAGAGTGAGATACGTTTCCCGTGGGCAGTTTTGAGGTTCTGGGAATTTTCAAGCGAGGCAGTTTATAGAACGTGGTGATATTCTGGAGTGCCATGCGACTGATAATGCATTATTGGTTTATAGAATGAATAAGATAAGTGGTTCATAAAAATATTCTTCGATTGTTCCATTATATACGAAGAATTTTCACGTCGAAGATTCCAATAATAGAATCTTCTACACAGATTTATAGCCCCTTAGTAAGACTAGAAGTCCCCTATTAAAAGTTGAACTACAATATAGTTACAAGACTGCGGTGTCCGACACGTAGGATGATCATATCCCTTGCGGTATAGAACTACTCCACGTTTGACGTTGCCTATACTAATTTACAAAATCTTTCTTATCTGCGTTCAAGTTGTCTATTATAACAAATAAATGTTCTATTCCATACTCTCTACACGAACAAATATATAATTATATATCTTGCACACAGCGTGGCATCGACAGCAACAACCTCAATATCCTAATCACTTTAAATCCGCCCCATCCTCGTATCTCCCCCATCCCCCGCCCCGTCATTTCACTTCCACTTTTTATATTATTTCGCGTTGTTTCATCACACACCGCACCAAGAAATATATAATACCCCCCTCACTCCGTCTCTCTATACATATGACAGACCACCGCACGCACGCATGCTCGTATTTTCAACGCAGAGAGAGAGAGGGGGGAGGGGGTCGCGGAAGAGTCCGCTTGCGCCCACGGTTTTACCCCCGCGCTCACGGTACATGCATCAATCACCGCTATTTTAATATCGGCCAGCCGCACAATAGCGAGCGACTCTGCGAAGTCGCGCTGGTATTTGCCCCCATCCCTCCCTCCCTTCCTGCCTGCACACACACACATACACAATCACTTTCCTTGGCCGGCGACGAGCGTTTTTATGGCGAATTCCTCTAATTCATTCGCGCTTTCTTCCGCGCTCCGATGACGAAAAGCACAGGATGAGGGAGAGGGGACAATAGCGGTGCCGACTAAGATTTATTTTTGCCTGCGGTTATTGTAACGGTCGTTGGGATTGCATTGTTGGGGATTTTAATTAATTTTTGGCATTCTTTTTTTGTTGTTGCGAGAGTTGAGTGTTGGCGCGTATATGTGTTAAGGGGCCGGTTGATAACAGTTTATGCTGCCGTATGGCACGGGTGATAAATATGTCAGTGAAACGCGCAGCTTCGTATCGATAATATTGCCTTTTGTATATAAATACAATTATTTTCACCGATCGGTCGCTAATGAACCTGTTAATATATACTAACGAATCGTCATAAATGCCAGAGTTGCAGTTTATATATTCCGGTGCCCAATGACGAAATAACAATAACACGAGCTCTCTCGCTCTCTGACAACCAGCACATAATCAAAAACAAGTTTTCTAAAAACAACCCTCAACATTCACGGCAATCAATTGACGTATCGTTCTCTCTCTCTCTCTCCCTCTCTCTTCCTCCTAAAACTGCTTAACCGTCTCATCTGCAGATTTCATCACACGCCCTCTTGCGCGTCCCTCTCAATTCCCGCCGCGGCGCGCGTCCCGCGTACCTAATTCCGCCGCTCTCGTGTAATCCCTCTTGACATCCGTAAACGCGCTCGTAACCTCCCCCTCGCTGCCAGCCTGGAAAAAAAACTCGTAGTTCGCGCGTGTGTTTACACACAAACACACACACGTGGCTGTGTACGCGCGGTAAAGAAGACGACGACGACGAAGGCGAGACGACGTAGAGAGCACTTGAGTTGCATCGCTCTTCACTCGAAGGGGGATGTGTATGTGCACACATCACGTAAACGTATATATATGTATATGAATATGCGCCTCTACGTAAAGCGAGTGTGAATCCCTCTCGCACTTGCCGCCAAACCGCGTGCGTATTTTCCGCAGGGGGTAGATACAGTGAAAAAAATATAACGCCGAGGTTGACGAAATCTACGTTGAATGATTTACGAACGTCAGCGGATTATCATTAGTATAGTCAATTCGTCGGGGAGATGGGGGAGGCACAATTTTTTCGCGGCTTCGTTTTTTTCTTCTCTCCCGGCGTGCCATTTCACCTGTTCGCGCGATTTCGACGCGATCAAAGGCCTGCGACGCACAGTGCAGCGTGCTGTGGCCGTATCGGAATAATTTATATCGAGAGCGAGAGAGATCAAAAAAATATGCACGTGCGTGCGCGGTGGGGACGGACGCGAAAAAGCAAATCTCTTGAACAAACACAGTCGACGCATGGCTATATAATGTCTTCTGAATAAATGACAAGCGGCCGAGAGAGCCATATAGCTAGCGCGAGTACTGCGCTAGTGATGGCGAATATACTAGCACGAACGCGTGATTAGTACGACCTATCTCGCGCGCGAAGTGCGCGTATTATACAGAGAGAGAGAGGGGGAGATAGAACGAGAGAAAGAGGAGAGAGAGAGAGAGGGGCGGAAAAGGAAAATGAAAATCAAAGCGCGTGGAAGCGCGGGCGTATATATCAACGCGATCTAGTTATCGTCATTATCGCCCACGCCGATAATAATATTCTCAGCTGTCACTGCGCGATTGACGTTTCTGCTGGCGCGTATCACCCCACGCATGCACGCACGCGCTACGCATCATGCATCGTAGGTATAGTAAGGTAAGTCGGGGTAATTCGGCCACTTCGCTAATTCGGCCATGTTTCTAGTTCGCTATCTTTACTTATCCGAAAG
>UXGD01005550.1:0-14208 GCA_900474315.1 Torymus auratus
GACTGAATTCAAATACATATTCGTTAACAGTTAAGCCGGCGCATTTGCCTCAAATATTTCTTTCTATCAGTGTAGGTATTTGAAAATATGTTTACGTTAACCTTTGAAGATTAAGCGTTATTTACATATTTTAATTATTTTAAAGTTGTTATAAGATTTTTTTTTCCATTTATGAATTTATTATAACAGAATATTTGTGCAAATTAATGTGTATATATTAATGGCCAGTAGCCGAATGAGCCAGAAATAAAATTTATTCACTTTATTAATTATTCTCAGCATGATGATAGATATAATTCACATTTAAGGAATACCTGTAGCACTCTGCCATAAAATTGTAACTGCACTTAGATTTTTATGAACTGAACAAATTGCATCACATTAATTTAAGTATTATTTTTCTAGTTATAAGAAATCCTACACAATGTGCCTTCCTTAGATTATATTTAGATTATATGTACGTATGCGTTTTAATCCAAATACTGTACGCAATTATACATTTTACTGGACCACGTGATAAAATAAACAAAATTATAAAAACTTGTTTTGTTTGTAATTTTATCATTATTTAATAATGTCATTTGTAATATTTAAATCTAAATAATTTTCAATCGACTTTGTTCATTTTAGAATATTTGCCAATTTATAAGAATATTAAAAATGCGAAGGGCTCGCCACAGGAAGACCTAAATAAACGATTATTTTAGTTTCCTGTTTTACGAATTATGTCTTTCGTGTGATTATGTATTTTTTCTCATCCACTACACGTACCCGATATATTTTTAGATTGACTGTGTTTATTCCTATATTAACCAGAAAAGCTTGATTCATTTATTTTATGTTTTTAATTGCTTGTGAGAACCATTTCGATTTCATCAAAGTATTTCGTAAATGAACATAAATTATTTATTATAAATTCATTACCCGGAAAAGTAGTTTCGAGCCACCGATTACGATCTCACTTCGCTTTGTCACCTCACCTACCTGCAAATATCCAAACCTTTCGAGTGACCATTGACCATACCAAACTAACCAGAAAACTGTTTTGTTTCTTTCCAGGCTGTAACTGGAACTGGGGCGACATCGTGATAAAGGAAGAGCCTCCAGAAGACTCTGATTTCTTGTATCATCAGATCAAAGAAGACGAAGACGATGACGACCGCGACGATGATGACGACGACGTCGATGACGACGACGTCGATGACGATGACGACGAGTACGAAGCTAAGCCTGACACCTCGACAATTTCGCGCATCTCGGATCAGCTGAACATCTTCAACGAGCGTCAGCGCGGAAAACGACGCATCATTCCCAATCGGCTTTATTTCGATGAGGCCTTTCTACCTCTGAACAGCAGGATATCTGTTTCATCGAAGGTACCCTTGAGAGTGCCGAAGAAGGTGAGGAAGAAGGTGAGGACGAAGATCAAAACGATAGAGGAAAAGCCCTTCATCTGCCCAAAATGCTCCAAGTCCTTCAGCCATCACCGCACACTGACGCAGCATAAGAAGTTCGAGTGCCTTATGGATCCACGATTTAAATGTCCCTACTGCGAGTACAGATCCAAGTGGGTGACCAACATCAACACGCACGTCAGGCGACGACATACCTGGAAGAAGGTCTACGCGATCAACCTGATGGAGCACCTCAGTCGTCGCAAATCCCAGCCTAAGCCGGAGGAATCTGTGTCAGATTAATGTTATTTTCTTTGTTTTTCCCTTGATTTCAATTTTGTACTGATAGTCCGTAGAAATAAGTTTCGTTCAGATTTTTCTTTTTGTTCGGATCTGATCGTTTGGAAAGGTCATACTTATCGAACAGTTTCGTTATTTTATATTCCCGAGCCACCTGTGCCCATATATTGTGTTTTGCTATAAGACTTATCTTATAAATCATAACAGAGAATCATGTATATTATTTCGTTATGCTATTATTTCGTCGTATTTCTAGAGTCGGTTTACTTAACGCATTAAGCACGAAGTGAACATAAAAGAGAATTGTATAATTTATTCACAAACGTATCTGAGTAATCTTGGCACCACCCAAGCACATTTGTATTAATACTAATTATTGTACCAAATAGTGAAATGTACTTTTACGTTCCTCAGGTAAATTCAGTGGACCATTTACATAGTTCACATAATCTAGTTATAAGCATTATAGTGCCCTGTAAAATATGACAAAGTCTAATAAAAGATTCTGTACATTTACAACTTTAATTCGAACCTTTCTACCTTTACCTATTTATTTTATTATTATTATTTTTAGTTTCTCCATGTGTACTCATAGTAATAACTTTATTCAAAACTCATCCAGGTGTTTTACTTTTCAGAGTAAGTAAATCATAATGTATATCATACCACTAATCTAAGGTCGAGGTAAAAAAGCCAATATATCATTTCTCTAGTTCTGCTGTAACGATAGCCACTAGACTAGAAATATTCTCGACCTTCAACACTTGACATACCCACTTTATCCCCTCATCTCCTCAACACACTACCTTTACGATCACCGAGTACCACCACCATCTTCACTAACACCTCGTCCCGCTTCTGTTTGCAGACTGGCTCAAGTCTCTGTCGAACATGCCGCTGTCGCTTCAGCTCAACGAAGTTTGCCATCAGCTTGATGGCCAACAACAGCAGCAACGGAGTACGAAGGAGAAGAACTTCCCGTGTCCGAATTGTCCGACGGGCTTCTCGGAGAAGGGCTCGCTGACACGCCACCTGCGCTACGAGTGCGGCCAGGAGCCGCGGTTCAAGTGTCCCTACTGCCAGTACCGGACCAAGTGGACATCCAGTATCTACAACCACGTGCGCAACAAGCACGAGGGCCAACGGGTCTACTGTGTCGACGTGCTCGCCGACGAGACATGCATGGCTGGCAGGAGGAGCAGCGTTAACACGCCGAATAACGGCGCGGCTAGAGAGTAGAGAACGAGAGAGAAATTTTGTATAGGTTTGAAATGGAATAAGTATTGCGTTGAACGAGTGACAGTTTTCTGGTGAGAGTTGCTATGAGTCCTTATGCACCGGTGGATATACTTGACTAATTAATGCCACGATTTATAGTAAAAATTGCTATTTATGATTTATAATTTTTGCTACAAATCGCGCTAGAATTTAGGAAAGATTTCAGTATCACTGGTAGAAATTTTAATTTCCAAATCATTCTCCAGATGGACAGACTGTCATGGTTTCTTTAAGCAAAAGAATACATGTGAAAATGTTGAGCCTAGATTTTCGACGTGGATATGTAAGAATTTATTAGGTAATCGTTCATTTTTTTGGTTAATACAGGTGCCTAATATTGTACTAGTACATGATTATATTAGTACTTGCAAGCGATAATTTGGTATTTTGGAAGGAGACTCATTTGTTAATCATGCACGAAAGTCTTTTCTTGCAGCAGATAACAAAATTAATATAAAGGTGTACTTGTTTTTACATTTATAGATTGTGAGATTACTTCTGTCTTGGTTTTTATACAGTATTTTCTGTAACGAGGTATACAAAATATTACATTCCTTATAGTTTTAAGAATTATTCTTAATAATCATTATTATTATTTAAATAATATTTAATAATTTACGTTTATACAGGGTCACGTAAAAGTTAGTTACATATCGATGATACGTATGTACGAAAACATATTTTCATGAGCATTCCAACGTGAAATTAATTATTTTCCAATTACGTTTTCTTTATGAGTATTAGTTATTGCACGACGAAACAAAGTATTTATGCAAGTATTTATCACTGAATAAAATATTCAATTTTTAATTGATTTAAGTTCTACAATTATAGCCTAATTATATCCAGTTTCATTGTGTAAAACAGATTAGTAAAATAACAGCTATTGAAAACTGTAAAATCATTAACAAAGCTATAAAGTAAAACTAGTCATTGCAATGAAAGATATCTCATGTTATCTTTCAACTTACCGTATCTGATTATCTACATTCAAATTTTTTTCTTAGAATTTTGAACTGAACTATACATTGCCAGGTCTTAAATTTAATTCAATTACGACAACATCGACATCTGATGAAATTCGATACGATTTTATATGTATATACAGGATACAGCTATCAATGTACAATGTATAAAAAAAGACTATCAAATAAATAATTTTTTTGTATACATGTTTTTGTATTATTTTTTTTTTCTTTTACTTATTTAAATAAGTAAGATAAAATAGGTCCATTGTGTACCAATCGTAACGCTTGTCTTTGAACTTCAAAGTTAAATATTATGCTTGCTACGTACTGGTATACTTTGTATCCCACTTTCAGTCCCGTCTTGTGACTCTGCATGTGACTTCAATGTTGTACATTTCGCAGTGTCCATTGTGTAGCTCTCGTTGCACAAAATATCCCACCCTATCCAAGCTTAAAATCATCAAAAACCAAACTCTCGTGGCCCCATTAGTTTCTACCCCAAAACTTCACTAAACACATGCTCTTGTCTTCTTTCAGATTGCCAGGAATCCTTAAACAACAGCAACAGCGACTTCGCGCCACTTATCGTCGACGTCAAGTCTCTCTTCGACTCTGACTCAGCCAACCTCGATGTCGCGACTAAAGAAGGGCGCAAGGCGATAGTGGCAAAACAGCGGCAAACTTTAGCGAAGAAACGAGCGCGTGAATGGCACACGAAGAAATATCCCTGTGCCTACTGCACGTCCAGCTTTAGCTACGAGTCAGGCTTGAAGTATCATCATCGCCACCAGTGCGGCAAGGAGGCGTCCATCAAGTGTCCCTACTGCGATTACAAGTCCAAGTATAAGACTAATGTGACCAAACACATGCGCTCCAACCACAAGAGCATGCCTGTGGTGGGCAAGCTGAAGACTGACTGAGCTTAGAGAATTGGAATTTTTTTTTCGTATCGGGTAGGTGTGTTACGAAATTTCATTTCCTTTAGACACTTGGATCAGTTGTTTGTGCCCCATGTTTCGATGCCAAATATTCTGAATACGCTGTCATATACAATTACTCTCGATGGTTCGGTGCTATGTATCTGTGAAAACGTCTTGATTTTAAAAAGACAATGTAGAGCGCAATCATGTACGGAGAGTAAGGAAAAATAAAAGAATCAGTAACATACCTTTTGTCTAACTCTATACACATTCATCATCCATCGTTCCTTATATTTATATATCATGCCCTGTTCACGATTCTCCAAACTAGATACTCAACACGACTGGCGATTGCGCATGCAACCTCACAATCGCCAGCCAACAGCCAAGACTAATTGCGACTTTTCTTTTTCGCTGAACTTGCAGAATTTCACAACCCCCAGCTAATGAAGATCGAAGAGATGTTGATGGAGTCGGGCAGCATACCTCGTCGACGGGGCAGACTGGCACCCCTGGATCAAGGTCCACCCTACCGCTGTATGAAATGCGGCCGTAGATTCACCCAGGAGAAGGGATTGCATCGGCATCTGAAGTACGCCTGCGACCAGCAGCCAAGGTTCCAGTGTCCCTACTGCGACTACATGTCTAAGTGGCGCTACAACGTATACAGCCACGTGAGGCACTGGCACAAGGCCGAGGACGTATACTGCGTCGACATGATGGACGAGAAGGGACGCTAGCGATGCGTCCGAACTCTGTGTGTGTATATATATGTGAGTGTGTGTGTGTTGTTTTGATGGACGATTATAACATTGGATAGAATAGTCGGTTATTGTTCTGCATAAAGAGAACCGTGTACGTGGATTAATAAACCTCTTATGAGTAGAACGTGAATGGGATCAGTCCACCTTCATTCATTTCTATTTCGCTTTCTTCCTTTCTATCTCTCTAACATATATAGGCCTACTGTTCCTCTTACTAATCCAAAAAAACAACAACACCTCGTCATGTCACCGCGCGCTCACGTACTAACCGTACGCCACTTTTTTTTCTCGTTTCAGATTCGAGCTTCTACTACATGGACATGGACAGGTCGCGTCGCAAACTTCCACGCGTCACCCAGGAAGGCAAAAAGTTTCTGTGCGATCGTTGTCCCTCTGGTTTCATGCGCAAGAGCTGTCTGAATCGCCACGTACGCTACGAGTGCGGCCAGCAACCGAGATTCCGCTGTCCCTACTGCGGCTTTCGCAGCAAGAAGACGTCCCATACTTATCGCCACGTCAGGGATCATCATGTGGGCGAGCAGGTCTACTGCATCGACGTGCTCAAGAATGTACAGCTATATCGAGGCTGATGGCCCAAGTGTGAGTGTGCAAGTGAGTGGATGCGTGGGTCGGGTAGAGAGTGCGATATGAGTTGAGTTGGAAATTGAGACTTCTTTTGTGTAAGATAATACAGGTGAATAGGTGCTTTAATCTTGCTTAGTTAGAAAATTTTTCTTCCATTCACTAACGATTGCGTTCGTTTGAAAATTATTCTCGTAAAAGCTATACATTTACTAAAATATAATTTTGTAGGTAAAAAATGTGATAAGAAGTCGCAACGGGGAAAGGTAATAATTTGCGTATTATCATATTTCAACGAGTGATATGAATTTTGATACTGTAATATGTACTTAAAGGTTTAAGTTTGTGCTATAATATTATGTAATATTTTGCAACAGATCTGAATGTGTAAGCAATTACTGAACAGATAATCGCTTATAATTTATATTTACTTATAGAAGTCAATGTTATGTAATATTTTTCGACAAGTCTGAATATGTAAGCAATTACTTAACAGATGTTGCCTTATAATTTATATTTGCTTAGAGAAGTCAATAAAATATCCTTCGAAAGCATTCAGATATACTTTATGATTATAAATTTTTTTTCTATATTCAACTTTCACTCTACATTACTACTTCTTCTGTTATTTCAGGTGTAACACCTCAATTACCCGACCGGTATATATATATACATTAGTATATAAACCAGTACATAAAACGTTTACAAATATTATTAATATTCAATAAAAAAAAAAACGCCAATAAAGTCCTGCATGTAACCCGCAGCATGCATATCGTGTCCTGAGCACCATCGCCCACCCACACCACTAACTCACAAAACCCCGTGCTTTTCCTTGCAGAATGGGACCTGTTCCAGTTCGCTGATGTCGATAGTCTGAAATTTGGTCTGGACATCGCCGACAGCCAGGCATTCGACTTCATCGGCACGCAGAAACGCGCGTCACCGTCGAAGCCGCCGAAGCCCCGTACCAGTGACAAGACCAACAGCGACAAGTCCTTCCCCTGTCCCAATTGCTCGAGCGTGTATAATCGTCACGACAATCTCACGCAGCATCTGAAGTACGTGTGCTTCCAGAAGCCAAGGTTCGCATGTCCTTACTGTACCTACGTCACCAAGAGGACTTACAACGTCTATGGCCACGTGCGCAGCAAGCATCCGAGCGCCAAGGTCGGCTACATTGATCTCGAGGATGGTAACAACCTGGTCACGCTGCAGAATACCCGTTGAGAGCTTTTGTTATTACGAGTGAGATCGCGTAGGGAGGGGGGGATAAGCGATGATTGCATGACTGAGGATGAACGATGGTTTGTGAAATTAGGTAGCAATTGTAATATCGTAATGCATTTATTAGTTTTAAGTATACTCGTGATTATTTTCTGGTTACCATGTACCTCTATAAATATTATTATTATTATTATTATTTCTATGACGTCGGTGTACAAAGAGTATACTAGTAGTATTGTCAAATATTTATATGAAGCTGCTCAGAACAAAAATTTATTTTTAATTACATTTTTTAATTCTCAATGTACAGACATGAATGGTAAATTGGTATTTGCGATACACAGTACAGATTATATATTTTTCTAATTGAAAATAAATAATTTTGTGCCAAGTAGAGTAAGAGCAAGACTCAATGTAATTTTGATTTACAGAACGTAATTGTAAATTTAGAAAAATGTATTGTACCATAAGAAGTATTTTTACATAATGAAAACGTACATTCCCACCAGTATTATTAGCCCGAGAATATTAATATTTGAGATTTGGCAATCAAAAGTTATTCATTTTTACTTTACAGAATATTATTTATCAGAAAAAAAATAATATTGCAATAATTCAAGGTACATTATAATTTCAATAGTGTATCTAATATTTATATAAAAATGAAAACGAAGAAATTACAAAGTGTACATAAAAACAATATACTTTCTATACAATAAAAATCTGATACAGAAACTTGCAATCCCGCGTTTTCATTAATCAATCCCAATCTAATGCTATCACAATATGTCATCGCCAAAATCTCAATACCAATGATCGCTCAAAAAGTCCATTCCAGTTCGACGTAACGATTTCCATCATCTTCCGTCGCCTAACACCATCACAACCTCACCAACAACGTCTTCCACTAACCTTTGTACCCTGTCGAAACTCTGCGACCTCTCCTTGATATATACTAACACGAACTTTTGCCTTACAGACCTCGGAACTTCACGCAATGTCTCTCCAATGGTCCGTTGCGCCGAGTTTGCAACGATCGACAACCTAATGCGCTTTCAGCCGCTGTCCTACATCACTGGTACGCACCATGTGAGGAAGAAGTGCGAGTTCTGCAACGATCAGTTCAGCTCGGCGGCGGCCCTCGCGGTCCATCAGCGCTACTGCATCTACCGAAAATACGGCCTGCTGCCGCCGAAATAGATCTATGGAGTGTCTCACAGTTTTTTTTGTTCAAGTACAACCAATGGTTACCAAATATTTTTGATAATGTACAAAAGCGTCATAAGGCTCTTCATAATACTCTCGCGCGACCGTTAATGCTGGCTACATCGAACTGATTCCTGTTTTTATAAACGAACTTACAAAGTAGTACAAAATGTCCTGTACATTGAATGCAACTCTCTCTCTCTCTTTCTCTCTTTCTCTCTTTCTCCTACTCAATAAAAGTACTTAAAAAACCTCATGCCTGTTTATTTTATTTTCAACAACTACATATCGTACCAAACATATGTGATCGGTCCAATCCTCACATAAAATCATCGTACGTATCATAAGCTACCGTCAGCAACAGCGCTCAATTAATCATTAACCAATCGTCTTGTTTGTCTTTGCAGGGAGACATCGACGGGGCCCACGCCTGAAGGACCCACTCCAGGCGGGCCCTGGTAAGAAACAACCACAGCACGTGACGATCAGGACAGGCAGCCACACCTGCACCTGCGGCAAGCGTTACCTGAACAGACATATACTACAGCGTCACCTCACGTACGAGTGTGGAAAGCCACCCCGATTCGGTTGCCCGTACTGCAGCTATCGTTGCAAGCGCACCTCGAGCATCTACTCCCATCAGCGCCGAGTGCATAAGGATATGCCAGTCGGTCCGATAGCCGACTTTACCCGCGTCGAGCTGCTCTCGGGTGTGCTTAACGAGGGGGCAGACTCGAATTCCAATGGAGCTCTTGGATGGGGCACAAATAATTGAAGTTAGAAAGGAATAAGGAAGTTACTACTCCTGGCAGAGTACACCAAGTCAACGTGCGGAGAAATTTGTTTTTTATGTTACTCCGTTTTGTGATTTAAATTAGTTTCTAGTTATTATGATTTGATTATTTTGTAGCGATTCGACACGTACCATTGTTTTTTCGACAGCACTTATTTTTCAACATTTTTTCACCTTCACCAGTAAGGTGGTATTTATTATAATTTATCTATTACATTAGATCTAGGAATAATTTAATCGTGCAAATGAAATTGTCTTTCTTGAAAGTCACATTGTAAAAGTTGCACAACCGGTAACTATAACACGCTTCATGTAATGTCACAAGCCAAAATTTTAATAAAGTATTCATTCTTCATTACCAGCAATTTCGAACTTACTTAGCACGTAATTCAACTTCAATAATCCAATCCACACCTACACGCACACGCACGCACTCACATACAGCCACACGCAATCACGGTTCCCGAGATATTTAAAATACTGCTCGAGCAATTGTCCAATCAAATGACTACATGTACGTCTGCATTTTAAATTTCAGGCTACTTCTTCGTTCCTGTGGACGGTCCCGTGGAGTCAGAGCCGCCGCGTAACTACTGTCCACGTTGCGGCAAGTCTTACAAGCACGCACGGAACCTTGACCGTCACGTGAAGCTCGAGTGCGGCCACGAACCACGCTTCGGCTGCACCCACTGTCCATACCGCAGCAAGCACAAGAGTGACGTCGTCAAGCACGTGGTACGTGTCCACGACGGCACCAGGGATGACTTCTACTTCGACGGACGGTAGAGGCTGAGACAATCGGACGACAAGGAGGAACACTTTGAGAGAAATTTATGCGGCTATCTGTGATCGTAGTGGAATAATTTGGACTTTTGATCGTTATTTTGCTTTACGGTTACATTGGTAGATCCGTTGGACGTATGGCGTGGGTAGTATTGTTGACAGTATTATAAGATTTTTTTAGGTCGAGTGATTTACGAATTGTGAAGTTCTGAAAAATTGTACAAAATTAACGAATGAAGTAATTTTCGTTGAATGAAAAGCTATCTTTATGTTAACTGTCTGATATTGTGGAGGAATATTTGTACATGGAATCTTTATTATTAGTAATAATAAATATGCAAAATAATATAGTACACGGTTTATTTTTATTTGCCAATTATATATGTGCAAACCATTCAAGCATAAATATTAAACGAACCTTGAAAAAAAAAATGTTTCACTTATCGATCTGAGTAGCAACCATTGGCTAACATCAGAAAACCTTATCTGTTTTCAGGAACCATCGAGCACGTTTGGCTCGCCGAGCCATTACATAGCACACGCGTGAAGAGCTCCAGGAGCAAACTGTACAAATGCCTGAATTGCTTTCGAAGCTACACCGACAAGAAGAACTTGAACCGTCACATGCGTCATCTGTGCGGAAAGAAACCGCGGTTCCAGTGTCCGTACTGCAAGTACATGGGCAAATGGAAACAGGTCGTGGAGAGACACGTGTTGAGGATGCACCAGGGTAATCGCGTAATCGTGAACGAGCTGGCGAAATAGAAGCATAACATGATAATATCGATTGAGAGAGAAACTGAGATGTCGCAGACATTTTATATGCCTATTAGTCATTTATAGAAATTCAACAGTATTTGTAGGTGCAATTGTTTTGTAATAATAAATATATAATAATAATAATAGTTAAATGAGTTTGACTTATCTTTTTCACTATCTCATTTAGCTGATAGATTTTCACTGTTTAATAAGATTAACAAAATTCCCTTCAGTGCCCATAAATAAAGATCTTATAAGTACAATACCATCTATCTAAAACTAATTCAGCACCTTCAGTTTCTTTTTTAGATTCCATCCAAAAAGTCTGGCTACTGGATCCACTGCTTTCGGAAGAACCCACTACTCCGCCGACACCGACGGGATCTACGCAAAAAACCACTAGAAACACGCGTCCGTTCGCCTGTCCCGGGTGCCCGAAGGTGTACCGCTCAGAGAAAAATCTAAGGTTTCACCAGAAGTGGGAGTGTGGTAAGGAGCCGCGGTTCGAATGTCCATACTGCGGACGCAAGGCCATGCGAAAAGCTATCATAACAAGACACGTATTGAGGGCACACCCTAGCAAACGCGTGAACGCGCACATGCTCAAATAAGGGAAAATATACTAATGTTGAGGAAACATTAACAAATATGGAGAATACGTCAAAACAATATTAAGGCAATATTGCTTCAATATTGAGTGCTATAGGGTTTGTGCAGAAAAATGTAATTTTGTACTTCAGTTTGTAACAGTCCTAGCATGTTTATAAATCTTGGATGAATATTGCTGGAATGTTGGAAAATCGGAAGGAAAATTTTGAAAAATATAAGGTATAAATTTCTAAAATTTCTCTCGTCTTGCGAAACCTTGTACAAATATTGCTGCAGTATTCCTAAATAGAGTATGGAATAGGCAGAAAACTCTCGTTTTGTAGTTAACGTTCAACAGTTGTACATTTCTAAAATTTCTCTCGCTTTGCTAAATCTTGTACAAACATTGATGTAGTATTGCAACCAGGGATAGCACTAATATAGGATTTCACAAATGCAATGGAAAAACGGAAATCATGGGTGTTCCGCAATATTGCCTCAGGGTTGCATGCGTATTTATTAACCTTAAGAGAATATTTACGAAAATGGTGAAAATGGCAAAGCAATATTGACGCAATGTTGCTACAATATTCAATGTTATATGGAGAATTATTCGAAAACTGACAAGTTTGTTACTGCAGGGTGACAACTGATAACAGAAGCCTATTATACTTTTCCAAATAAATTGTTTATCCAAGTGATGAGTCATTATTTCTTGTATTATTTAGTCCTTGAATCTCGCCAAAAGACATTACTTCTGTACACCTAATACATGTGATAATAAAAATAATAAGTTTTACACAACTATAATGGAAAAAAAAAAAAAAAAAAAAAAATCATTTCGTTTCCGTTCTCTACTGTTTTCCAGTAGGGTATGCACAAAGTAACAGAACACATCATTTTCTTTTTCAGACTCCATCGAGCGAGTCTGGCTGGTTGATCCACATATAAAAAAAAAGTTCTGCTGCCCGAACTGCCCCTGCATGTACAGTTCGCAGAAGGAACTGAACCGTCATATGCGCTATCTGTGCGGCAAAGAACCGCGGTTCAAGTGTCCGTACTGCGAATGCAAGTCCAAGTGGAAGCATATCATAAAAAGACACGTGTTAAAGCTACACCATGGCAAGCGCGTGAACGTGCTCAAGCTCAGATGAGGAGAAATGGATTATTTGAAAACTTGAGAGGTTCTTACTGTACGATTACAACTGAGAACAGAAGCCTGTTATACTTCCAAAATAAATTGCTTATCCAAAACATAAGATTTATTCTTGTATTATTATTATCCGATGGATCTTACCACGAGTGATTATTTTTGTACGCCTAATAAATTTGATAATAAAATTAATAAGTTTGACAATATTAATAAGAAAAGAATCATTTCGTTTTCATTTTCTAGTGTTTTCCAGTACCGTATGCACAAAGTAACATTACACGTCATTTTCTTTTTCAGACTCCATCGAGCGAGTCTGGCTGGTTGATCCATTGATGAAGAAGGTGTTCAGCTGCCCGAACTGCAACTCAACATACAGCACGCAGAAGACCTTGAACCGCCATGTGCGCCATTTGTGTGGCAAAGAACCGCGGTTCAAGTGTCCGTACTGCGAATGCAAGTCCAAGTGGAAGCATATCATAAAAAGACACGTGCTAAACTTACACAATGGCAAGCGCGTGAACGTGCATAAGCTCAGATGAGGAGAAATGAATTATTCGTAAACTTGAGGTTCTTGCTGTATGATTACAACTGAGAATAGAAGCCTGTTATACTTTTCAAACAAATTCTTTATCCAAGCAATGAGTTATTGTTGCTTGTCTTATTAGCCTTAATTTTGATACAAGACATTATTTTTGTACACCGTTTGATAATAAAAATAATAATTATTATACAACTAAAAAGAAAAAGAATTAGTTCGTTTTCATTCTCTAGTGTTTTCCAGTGGAGTATGCACAAAGTAACACAACACATAATTTTCTTTTCCAGGCTCCATAGAGAGGGTCTGGCTGGTGGATCCACTGATAACGAAGAAGTTCTTTTGCTGCCCGAACTGCCCGTCCACGTACAGCTCGCGGAAGAACCTGAACCGTCATCTGCGCCACCTGTGCGGTAAAGGACCGCAGTTCCAATGTCCCCATTGCACCTACGAGTCCAAATGGAAACAGAACTTGGAGAAGCACGTGCAGAGTAGGCACAAGGACGTGGGCGTCTGAGTTTTGAAGATTTATTAAGGATGGAAGGAGCGAGAATGGGGGGCTAATTTGTTTTGAACAACTCGAAAATGCGAATGTGACGAATTTTCAAAGTATTATTTAGGTTTAACATATGAAATCTCCATAGCTGCCAAAGAGTGAGAAGTGAAAATGTACAGAACAATGAACAATTCTCAAATCCAGTGTACTATAGTGTAGGAGGTAGGAAAAAGAGCCAGGCGTTCGTCTCGGGGTTGACCACCAAGACTCGTCAGTGGGGCTGACGGTGGACAACCCCTGCCCCAGACGCCGTAAGTATCCCTCTGTAACGCGGCCTTATATATTAAGGAGGTTGGCTAGATCAATTCTTGCGGGGCAGGGGGAAGCACTGCAAAAAAAGTTAGGTAGAAGTTCACCGCTTAGCAGTGGTAATAGCAGGGACCTCCAATCAATGTTGTACTT
>UXGD01005551.1:0-14205 GCA_900474315.1 Torymus auratus
GCAGAACGCATACTGACTCCAGAAGCGCCTTGACTCCAGAAGCGCCTGACTCCAGAAGCGCCACAGCTTATCTACTACTGTTGTTATCTGAAAGAAACAGAAATTTTATTTGATTACGAATAAAGTTACATAAAGGACAAAAAGCTCTTACCTTTAGGCATAGTCGGAAGTGCATTGCAATTATTAGGATCGTTTTCTTTTAACTCGCTCACTAATTCCGGAGTTGTGTTTACGTTTACGACAGAGAGAATTACTATGTCTCTTGTCTGCTTGGCGTAATCTAAGAGGATTTCATCATCGTCGATTTCGGTACCATCCTGTTCTAAAATCAACTAGAAAAAAAGATCCATTTCTTATTATGGTTTTTACAGGAGAGTCTACAGAAATTAAACTAAGAGAACTTTGTGTTTAAATATAAAATTCCAACAACTTGGACTTTATATTTTTAAATATTATTCATATTCTATTGAAATAGCGATAGGAATGTCAGAAAAGTATCTTCTGCATACCTGAGCTAATTAAATTAAATTTAATCCTTATAAAGACCGTCCATTTACCTCACATGTGTTTAACGATTTTTCGAATATTTTCCAGCCATTTTATAATGATTTCGGCCAACTCGCCATAAAATGATTAAAACATTTTCGAAAAATTGTTTCACCAATGGAAGAAAAATTGACGATTTCCACCAGAGCATGTGTTAGCGTTATCAAAGATACGAGTTACATGCGTTTAGCATAAAAAGGTTATGCACTAATTGCTTATGAATTAACAAAGTTAAACGAATTGTAAAAAGAATTAAATTACCTTATAAGTTACATCTTTTGGAAGGCTTAATTTTACTCTTGCCGTCTCAATGATTGAAGACACACTTTCTCCTTTTATTAGTATTCTCTTATACCCTGGTGATCCGACTTTAAATAGAGACATTCTGTAATTTAAAATGAAAAATGAAATAAACGTTATAGGCAAAAACCCATACTGCAAAAACGCTATATTTCAGATTTTGAGTTTGTAATAAATAACAATCATAAACAAGAAAATCAAAATATAATTTATACTTCTTAGTCTTAAAAACATAAAATTTTGAATAAAAACTTTCATCGAATATTAGCCAAGACTAGCTAATACAGTGGTCAGCTAAAACCATGAATGTTCAGTATATACTTATTCAAGAGGAAGCAATTAAGTTTGATAGAATTAATTTATCAAAGTTGTATTAATCACTGAAACCATAGACACACAAGTTATGGAAAACGATATTTTTGTATAATTATACTATGTTAAGTTAGAGCGCGTAGTGTAAATTATAGCATTTATGAACATTAGATTGATTGACCTTCAAAAATCAAACTGACGAATTTATTTAACAATATTACTTACACAATAATATGGTGCATAAGTCAACTAAAGTGAGAAACAAAGCCATGAGGTGGTTTGATGCACAACAAATTTCCAATATTATAGATTTTCATTGGCTTAAAATCAGATACTTTTTCAAAACGTTGACATACATAGGATTTTACTTTGCCAACTTCGTAAGCATTAAGGTAAGGTATAAAATTATTTTCAATCTCTTCATATAAAATGTAAATATTGTCTTCATTAAACAAGAATATACATATTTTTCCTAGTCTTATATTGTATCGATAACCACTTTGGCCTAAGAGTAAAGCATGTCCTTGTTTATATTTAGTCCCTTTAACAGTTATCTTACTACACTGGTCAATTGATTTAGATAATCCGGCCTCTTGTATAACTATTTGTATTTCTTTATTATAAAAATTTATCTGAAAATAACTGAGGTCATGAATTTCCATTTGCATTCTAGAGTCCGCTCCCAATCTTATTAAGCTTTGCAGTAATTCGTGCTTTATACTCAGAGATTTCAATACATTGATAAAATTGAGAATGTATCGGATAGCTCTTTTAAAGAAGCGATGTTTGCTCTCAAATCGCATAGTCCATACTTTCAATAAAGGACCAAAATCAATTCTGGATAATGACTTAAATAATGGTGTTTAGGGCGTAAATTAATATTAGGAAATAGCCTTTTTCTCTCAGAAAGATATTGAAAAATGATGGATTGAAGGTAGGGCAAATAAGATTTGTGGATTGTTGGAGAGCAAACTATTTCAACAATCTCGTTAAAAAGAATTGTAAGCATCCATACTTCATCATCAACTATTCTAATTTTATCATGTATTAGTAACGGAAACAGTCTTAAAAAGTTCCAAATCTGACAAGCACCACCAGGGATTCTGGTATTTTTCTCAGCTAATGTGCAGGGTTTATCTCTCCGATCTTCTGGAGAATAATCAAACTTTTCGATTCTCGTATTTAATTGTTTTAAGGAAAACCACTTATTTTCTATAAAATAATTAATAAAAAGCCAGAGATCATAAGCAATGATTCCTTCAAATAAGTCATGTCCGAGGCATGGTGGTAATCCTGGTAAACAGACATGGAAGTTTTTTAATTCATTGAATACTGAATTAAATTTGACTCCCTCAATATCATTTTTTTTAATTTTATTTAAAGCAACATTGTATGATTCAACTGTTGTTGATTGATAAAATTTGCACGAGCCATCTTCTGTGTGGAACTCATTTCTAGTCATTAAACAAAACCTGCAAAAGTAGTTTGCTTTACTAAAATTCTCAACAAATCCACCCAATCCATGGCTTCCTAAATTGTCACCGGTAATAAAAATAAGAGAGCCTTTAATAAATTTCTCCTTAATGCAAATTCCTGTTTCTTCAAAAATTTTCAAATCCTCAACCACCTCAACTTTCACATGGTCGAAATCAGATTCTTTACAGAGGGCTATCAATTTTATACAATTAATGTGGCTGCGACAGTTATCTGGTATATTCCCCAAAGTCATATAAATTGCTATAATTTTGTGTTTTTTTTTTTTGCAGCACCTATAGGATTTACTATTTCAAAAGCATTCTGGTACAATATAACTACAAAACTTTCTGGATTATTTTTAAAAAATTCGTTATTTCTAAAAACTTTACCATCATTCAAATCTTTCAGAAGTTCATTATCTTGAGGCTTTACAGTAAGATCTATTAAATCTTCTAAAGATTTAACACAAAAGAATTTCTGCAATGTCTCCAGTAAAGGAACATATGCAAAATACTTTTTGTCATCAATTTCTATAAATTCTGGTTTAACATAATGAAATTTATTTTTATAAAAAGACTTTCTTTTGAAATCAGTCTCTAATGTTTTATTAGTTTCTATAAAAGGGGAAGAATTGAAGCAATGAGTTAAGATTTGATCAATTTTGTCAGGAGTAATATTGCTAGCAAGTAATTGTTCTTTTAATTTCTGATGTGTAATTACTTGATTATCATTATGTATATTGTTCATTTCTGATACTATATACTGAATAGTCGAAACTGGAATAAGAAATTGACTTTCCAGTTTTAGATAAAATTGTGCTATATTTTCTAAAAATAAATCGGCTTCAATATTACTATTAAATTCTATTTCTGCATGCTCTTGCGGTGGTAATAAAATATTTTGTTGAATCTCGATTTCAAGTGGTTCTTCATTAAACATTTGTTGAGACCCACTATTTTCTATGCTAATTTCAAAATTTGAAACAGTATTTATGACTTTTTGGTCAACACGTTTTTTATGAGATCTTGTCAAATGACCAGTAAAAGAAGACAAAACCGTATACTTTTTTCGGCATTTTTGATAAGGACATACAATTTCTTGTTGATTACTGATGTGAAATTTTAAATGTTTTATTAGTTGATACATATTATCGAATTCTTTTCGACATATGTCGACTGTGCATACAAATTTTCCTCTTTTATCACAGCTAATGCTAAGTGGGTTTCCTTCTTTTTTAAAACGTAAGCCATGTTTTTGATGTAAATGAGTACTTAAGAACGCATAAGTTTTGAAAATTCTTTTACATTTCTTATATCCACAATAAAGTAATTTCGAAATATTTCTATGATGCTTTTGATGATCTATATGCGTTTTTAATGCTGAAGTTTTGTGAGCGCAGAACTTACAATAATACATTTTACCTACAAAAATATTTTTGAATTAAAATTTTTGACAAAAAGTGAAATTGTCATCATTTCATTATTTAAAAATGTATAATAAATTTTTAATTTGAGGTGGTCTTAACAAAACTTTTCAAAAAATTATTTTATTTTATTTTTGCTAAATTTTTTAATTCTATATTTTATTTTGAAACTTAGAAAATAGTTTGATATAGCTGAAAGGATTACTAACTTTGAAATGACGAATAAATTGATTTCCAAGTTTTGTTGTCTTTTTTTATAGACTTCTGCATTTTTTGCATGGAAAAAATACTTTAAATCCACTAATTTTATGGATTTTAGTCGTTTTTGTGGTTTTTAATATTAACAAATTATTTAATTAAACTTTTTTCATATTTTTAACTCTTCGGATCATAACTATATGAACTTGAAGTAATTTAGACTTCGTCTTATGCAAATCCATCGATTGGCTTTATCAAAAAACTACGTATTACGTTGAAAGAACTCTGGCATGTCAAACGTCTCTGCGCATAGGACGAATTGTTCTTCCGATGCGCGGCGAATTCGTCTCGGCATGTCTCCTACCCCGAAAGGAGATGGAAAGGCTTCCTCACTAGTACAACAGACGTAGGCAATCAGTGACGATTACTGCTTAGTGTAGCCACGTCTAGTGTGTCAGAGTTTTTCAGTATAGTCAAAATATTGAAAATGCTATTCGTCTATAAGTAAAATAGGTTTATAGATAATATTTTGGACCATATTGTAAAAAAATGTCTATGAGATATATGAGGCAATGCTTAAACTACATTTTTCTATATTTTTCAGCTCATTGTGGCCGTAATAGCTACAACATATATAAGACCACCTTAAATTATGTCTATTTAAAATCTTAAAAATGATGTTATTTTCAAGAATTATTTTGTCATTTTAAGAAACTGCATTATCAAAATGTGCATAAAATCATCAATAAATTTCAGTATATTTTGTTTAAGTTATATTTAATACATTTTATCAGAATATCAGAATGTACGTGTATTAAAAAAACTATTAGTACTTAAGTAGCACTACATAGTTCTACTTTAACTATTGGGATAACTAACGTATTTTCAATCGTCTCTAGTTTCCTAAATAATAATTATATTAATAAAATATAATAAAATCTCTTCTATAATTTATTATATAAGAGATAGATTTATATCTTAGATAAATATACAAAGTATCTTAGGCGTTAGTTCACTTTAAAAACTCAAAGAAACCGACCCAATAGCAGTAGCATAAGATAAGCTAGTCCTATTAGTTATATAATGCTTATTTGCCATTTTATCGTAACTGTTAAATGTCAAGTGTGTCTATGGTTACAAAACAAAAAATTCAAATAAATAAAATAGGTAATGTTAAATTTACTCAACTAAAATTTATCAACACTTTTCAAAATTATATCGATGAATTATTTTAATAAAAGATAATACAAATTAAGGAGATTGTACATAAATATCTCGAGACACTGCTGAGCAGCGTCGCATATATTTATATTGGTATTAAACATGCAGCATCATTCCAGCGTCACATAGTGCGGCCTTTATGTACAATCTCATTTAGTTGTATTTGAGTAGTGGGAACCTAACCTTATCGTTACATCAAAATTTTGGTTTGTAAGATGCCATTACAAGACTACAAATTAACGGGTATAATAAATACGCTCCAAAATATACAAATAACTAAAATTACTTCTCAGTAACCCAATCGATATGTAGCTCTAGATGAAATCAGCAAACCCTTCAGCGCTTTCCCTAAAACTCAAGCTCGCTTGTTCCGTCAGCGGGCTGTTGGCGGCAACTGAACAAACGCACGTGGACGTGTGACCTAGAAGTTCCAATATATTTTAGTATAAAAATTGAGGGACGCTTTAAACGTTGAATTTGTTTTACCTTAAATAGCACAGTGTGTATAAGTTGTATGTATATTTTTAATTTTTAAATTTTCAGTAATTTAAAAAATTTAATTCTAATACTTTATAAGTATTACATTTCATTTTTCAAAAATTATGAATCAATAAAATTTTGAGAAAACGGAAGTACATAATCATGAAAGGCATTACAATAAATATTCAATATTATTTGTTAATTTACTTTAGGCGATATTGAAATACTTAAAAGAAATACTTAAAACGTATTGTTTTCTAAATTTTGGAATAAAAAATTTAAAATACTTAAATTATAAGTAAGTACTATCAAAAGTTATATACATACAGTTTGGAGATAACAAATTTACTATACAATATAAAAAAAAATTTTTAACCAAGTACGTTAAAAATTCAAACTTAAATAAGGTGCAATAATATGATTTCATACCACATGCAACCAAGCAAGTTAATATGATAATATAATTTGATAGAAATCAATTGTAAAAAAAAATAAAACTACTAGATAAAAGAATTTTAAAATGTTAAAACTATTACAAGATTTTTTTATTGCTCATGAATTTAAAAAAAATGTCATTAATAAAACAAAGATTAATAAGTTATAATAGAAATATTCTGGGTACTCAACAATTTGCAATTTGAAATTTTATATATTTCAATATTAATATAACAATAGTTATAATTTAATAATGTTTAAAAAATTGTTAGAATATAAAATTACCTCATAAATTTCCGTCTGGAACGTTAGTTGTTTTTTGGCTTCTGTCAATAGGTAGTCGAAGAAAGTTTTACTTGCCGCAAAACTTGGATATGCTGACAGTAATAGATGTTGAGATACAACCTGCAAGTTCAAATATATTTTACTATAAGTGAATCTTTGAATGCTTGAATTTTGACCTTAAATAGCACTATGCGTATAACTTGCATGTACGTTTTGTATTTGCAGTCACTTTAAATATTTAATTTTAATACTTTATATTATAACAAAGATATTACTTTATATTAAATTTTATTTTTGATAAATTATGGAAAAAAATTTTAAGAAAGCTGAAGCAGGTAATCATAAAAGACATTACAATAAATATTTAATGTTCAATTACTTTAGGCGATATCTAAATACTTAAGACATAATTTATTTTTTTTTAATTTAGTGATAAATGTAAGTATCTGTAAAAGTAAATAATATTAAAAGTTTTCACAGATACAGTTTTAAGATTGTATCTTACTTTGTATATAACAAATTTACTATAGAATAAAAAAACTTTTTTGACAAGTTAAAAATTCAGCTTAAATAAGGTGTGATGTTTTTAGGTTATATATGCACAATTACAAGAGCTCACTTATTTGCTTACTTACCGGTACGCATCGCGAGCTCGTGTCCTCTGAAACGTTCGGCTAGCATGCAAGAGCCCGTGCGAAATAAATGCGCAGAGAAATCTGCTCACGCTTATGTGGAGTGAGGATGGTGAACTCTCCGCTCTCTAGCGCCACCAGGCTACGTCTCGATCTGCCCCTCTCTCCTAACCTGCAATATTAAAAATGAAATCCATCCGCCGATAATTATCAATAAATAAGCAAATATGATGGTACTTACGGGGTTTCACTAACTAACCCTGTTAATGAGTAATGACCAACCTTTAGCCTCCTCTTACTCTCTCCCTCTCTCTCGAACAAACGAATATCAGGAGCTTGCACACCAAATAGCCTCGACCCTACGCCGCGTTTTTCCTTTGGTTGACACAGCCTTTCTAAACAACACCACTAACACGAAAACTTATAAAATATATACACCTACAATCGAATGTAATGTTTAAATGTACTCGTACTTACGTGGATTATTTTCAATTAGAGTACAGCGCCAAATGGAAGCCTGCTATACTGTAAGCACTCTTTCGCTGCTTCTTCTTCCGACGAATGAAGAAATGGTGGTCATGGCGGACACTATCACACCGAACACGTGCACGCGTGCGCTGAAAAGAGGGCGCGCACTCCTGCATTAGAGCATTAGAGGTACAACAGCGTCACTTCCGATTCGGGACTCGCGCGGCTCGCGCCTGCGCCGTAGCGACCTGCGTCGATCGGGTTGCGCGTGCGTTTGAATGGGAAGCAGTCGAGACGACTAAGAGACGTTGCAGAAATTCCATTAATTACACATAAAATGGTGAAATGTATCATTTATCAATAAGAATTACGTTAAATGTAGGTAATAGGAAATATCCAAATAAAAACTACTATCAAAAATGAATATCTGAATCTTATCACCGAAGGGGGGTGAGAATCAGGCCCCTGCTCGAGAGTCGGAACTTTCGGGGCAAGAAGTCATAGGTATAGCGCTCAGTGACTACTTATATATAGATACCGCTTGGCGAATCGCTTTTGAGAGACGTGCTCGCTAAACTCGCTCCAATCTCGTGCTGCGTTTGTGTCTGTGCACAGCCCGCGCTCTCATAATTGCAAGAGACTACCTACATTCCGTGTCGTGACCAGGCTTCCGTACGTTACCGGTTACGGGGTGTATAGTAGCTTGCGGAGGGCAGTTATAGCTCAACCGAAAGGGGAAATCTGTTGATTTTTGTAGATACTCAATCAACGTTAGTAGTTTGAAGAGACGACGTCTGTACACAAAGGTACAGCAGCGCGTCGTTCAATCTTCTTCGAACCTTCATTACTTATTATTAGTGAATTTTATTGAAGTTTAATTACACTTGCATTACATTGGCATTAATTCATATGATCTCACACTGCAATATTATATTATTAATTAAAATTTGCATGAAATTTAAAGTATCGTATTTTAAATCTAATGCTTGATGCCAGAATCACCGTTTTTGTTGTATGACTAGAAAATTAAAGCACGGTACTGTAAATGTAATGTACCTTCCTTAATCCGGTTAATTATTCAATTCAATGAAATTGATCGCAAAATTAATTAAATTTCTTTTACAGTAACATTAACTTTAATGCACCTGCACTATAATATTTATGTTTACGTATATGAAATTTAAAGCATGGTATTTTAAATCTAATGCTTGATGCCGGAATCACCTTTTTTGTCGTATGTCATGGAAATTCATTGAACGTTAATTAAATTTACTTTACTTTAACATTAATTTTCATGCTCTTACTTGGTAATATTTATAATAATATGACTGAAAATTAAAGTACAGTAATGTAAATCTAATGTACGTTCCTTAAAGAGGTTATTCATTCAATTCAATGAAATTGTACGCAAAGTTAATTAAATTTCTTTTACAGTAACATTAACTTTAATCCACCTGTACTATAATATTTATGAAAATTACATTAAAATTGATGTATAATGCTTAATTTTAATTAACATCCGTAATTTTTTATGTAATATTGAAATTTAATGTTCTCGTACAATAAATTTGATGTATTTTCATAAATAGTTATGCATATTTACATTGTTTTTTTGGTAAATGTGCATTAAATGATATTTAAGTTACAAATTCATGAAGAATTAATCGCGAGTGCACATTAAATGTACATTAAATTTCATGATATTTTTAACAGTGTATAATTTTAAGAGACGTAAATTTTCGAGCTCCAAAAGCAGCACTTTAATAATTAATGAATGATAATACTTATTCGTAGTATAAAATGTGACGTGTTGTCAATATTTATGACCTACATCAAACAAACATTCTGATGTATAACATTTAATTATATATCAGTGAAATTTGTGAAATCGTTGCTAACATATCTGACATGGCTTGTAAATGAAACATTTTTTAGTTGAATCCCGAACGATATTTAATAGATATAAAGCTAGATTTAAATAAGTAATTTATATAAGTTTTTAGATGAATAAAATCAACTTAAAGATAACAAAATTAGAGGAAACAATAACCAAAAAATCTAAAAAATCAATATTTATATCTTGTTTTAAATGGATTACGCGCCCAACTCGACAAAATATTCCGACACAGTTTGACGTACACCCAGCACGCGTCCATCGGGCCATTCGTCACCGCGAGACGGCGTAACAAGTGGAAATATACGCTTGCGCCGTAGGAGGCGCGAGCTTAAACTATCGAGCGGGCTGGCAATAACCGTAAAATCTATTGGTCGTGGCGTATTTACATTCCATCGCTAACACCCGCGAGTCTCTCTCCTACAAAACCGTCGCGATAAAGAAAGGGACGCGCGCGCTTGTAGAAAATGACAGAAAACAGCGAAGAGTATACGCGTGTATGCACGTGCGCGCAGGTGTGTAGATAGACAGAGAGAAAGGGTCAGCGAAAGATGAAGTGCAAAGGAGAGACGGGAGAATTTAGAGAAAGACAGGGATTGACAAGAAGAATGCGGGACGCGCGAAAAAAGCGATGGGGGAATGACAGACGGAATGAGGAAAGGAAGTGCGCGCTGTGTAAAATAGAGATAAAGGACTGTTTATTAAAGCGCGCGCGCTCGGTATATAGTGGTTTTGTTTGGAAGGGGGACTTCGACGATGGACGGTGGGGGATGAATGGGCCTTTTTGAGAAATGGGGAAAAATGCCGAGTGCGCGCAGAGACTCGGATTGATGCGTAGGACATTGTTAATGTCTCGCGCAGTTTTTTGCCGCCAAGCGGAGGAGGATGTAAAATCGCTGCGGGATGATGATGGTGATTGGGGAAGCGCGCGGGAGATGAGGACGAGATTAGAAGCCGGTGGATAGGGAAAGGCATTGTCGTTTGGGTAAATCGAACTTTGTTTCTAGAGATTCATTAATCATTTTGATTGGAGTAATTGGTATTGCAATTATTGTAGTATAGGTTTATTGTTAATTGATAGAGATGAGAAATATGTAGTTATAACATATAATAGTCCATTTTTGAAACATTATTTTTTTCTCTTGTATGACGTTACAAAATTGAGCTTTTATCTGTCTTTTGGGGTAGAAAATTATAATTCTTTTTTCAAAGTAGAAATATTTTCAATAAAATTTACATATAAAATATAATTTTTCAAGTAACTTATTAATCGTTATTATAGCATATACTCAATCTATATAAGTTTCCATACTATAATCAGATTTCGCAATTATATATAAGTTATAAATAAAACTAGGGGGGCTGTGCCCCCTTGCGTGTCTCGCTGAGCTCAACACGCCAACGCCCCCGCCCCACACACACACACCTACTCCTCGCTTCACTCGTCGCCACCACCCCTCCCTATGTAAAAACTTAGTTTTTACATAATAAAAACTTAGTTTTTACATAATAGGCACGACCGCAATACTCAGGAGAATCTTATACAAATTTACTATTGTAAAATTAAATTTTACAAATTTTTTAATACTTTACTCTCATAATTTTCTCTCTCGTAATCATAAAAAAAATCATTTTTTACAGGTCTGGCTCTTCAGAAATTCATTGTGAATGAAATCTTTTTGAATAGTATACGGAAAACTATTGTTTTAGGTATATCTCTTTCTTTCTTTTTATTACTCTATGGCTTTGGCTACTAATGAGACTCCGTTGTGCCACAATCCATTTTGGTGTGTTTAGTCATTAACTATAGGGCGGGCAGAATGAAAAGTTCAACACTCCTAATTATTAAAAAAAAACAAAGGTAAATTTTAATGTGAAGGTGGGCTCTAGCTAGCCGTTCACGCAATGCATTGAATGAAGCGATACAGGAGAAAACAATGTTCACGAGTATTCCTTTAATTACATATATACAAACTCAATTACGAAAAAATACTGACAGCGCACACACATATAATAATACAGCGAAAGGGCGAGAGAAGACCATAGCAATTTGGTTACCTGGCTCTTTTTTTCTGTCTTCGCGCCTTATTGACTTTAGCGCCATATGCATGAGCGGGCGCGCGAAAACATTGTCGCAGCGGGTGTGTGACGGCTGCGTGCGCACTGCTGCAATCATCAGAACAGCGCAGAAAGAATAAGACGCGCAATGAAACAATATCCTAATCGGATCAAATAGGCGATTTGTCGGTATGTTGATTAGCGTAATGGAAAGGATAAAGGATTTTGAGAGAAGTTTAATCTAGTAGATAAGTAGAGGATTTTTCTTGCGCAAAATTCTCCGTGAAAAGTTCAAAAACCGCTGTAAATTCATTGGCACGTACCTTCCTCCAAATTAATCTATCGTTCCTATATATATATATATATAGTATACAATTTAAGTATAAAATATGTTTATTCATTATACTTTTTTTAATGATTACATAACCCATTAATATTTAAAACATTGCATATTTTTTCTTTTTCTTGAAATTCTTCATTAGCTGATGACACTTGTTGGTTTTTGGAGCTATCCCAATGCAATTTAGACTTCACCAATCGAAAGAACACGGTCGAAAATAGTAGAATAGGTGGTTTTGAAGTAAATATATTTTTTTTTCCTGCTGATAATGAAACTCGGAAATCAACAAGAAAATGTAAATTTTACGGTCTTAATGTGTCAAGACAACGATTTCAACTCAAAATTAACTCTATTAACTTTTATCTCAACCCATTAATTTATAAACATTATTTTTAAATAAGGAAAACAACTTTTTCGATAATCTTTTAAAAACCTTTTTAAAAGATTTTGTGTATAATATTACAGTCTTTTTCACAGGAATGTTACCTAAAGGTTTAATAAAATGTTACCAAAAACATGTAGTAATATTTTTAGAAATGTTTGAAGAAAAATCAATTTTGTTAAAATCGAAAATTTACCATAAAACAAAAACGAATCTACGAAACAAAAAACGGATTTTCGACCCGCAATCACACAAAAAAAAAGAAAATGAGCCGCGAACGATTAAAATCCGTTCAGTAGAAGCTAAGATCGACGCCCCGTACGAAGAAAAGCCCAACTCATACCATTACGAACACTACACTGAAAAAAAATTTTCGTTGCGAGAACTGTAAGTACAGCTCTGATAACGATACTATTCGGCTGATTTTCTTTTGACTGAATTTTGTAGGTACAGTAACTGTAATCGTACAGTTGTGAGAGCTGTAAAAGATACACTCCACGCACTAATGTATAGTTTTTTTGCCGAAGCATTAAATAAGTTATGATTCAACATGCATACTTATTTTTCATTAAAATAATTTCGATTGATAAATACACTGGATTACAGATGAAATACGCAAAAGCGAATTGCGAACACGCGGTTGATGCGACGGATCTTTACTTTTTTAGGTTATAGGTTAGGTTGGCAACAAACAAATACAGGCGGCATAACTGAATCGTACCATTGTCAGAGCTGTACAAATACAGTTTCTGCATCTGACCAATAGTGCCGTTACACTATACAAATAAATAGCTGCTGCACCCGTCTGTAAGGGTAAATGATCAGTATAAATAATGCTAGTATAGCAGATCAAAACTATGGTTCCTATAGCCTAAAATTTTTTTCAGTGTAGCACAACTCTTTTTTTTAGTTATGGCTAAAGTTGCAACAAATGTACTTGAAATGGTAGAAACTGTAACAGTCAAACATAAATAATTTAAAAAATAATGTACCCATATTACCCCACTTGAAATTTTTTATTCCAGTGGGGCGATATAGGTCCCATTGATTTACATGGGAAACCCGATATCGGCCCACCTGCAAACCACATGGGGCGATATCAGTTTTCTAGTAATCGACTTCGTTATATTATTATACATTTTAATATCTTTGCGTTAATATAAATCATGAAACATATTCAATGCATTAGGCGTGTTACAGTATTTCGGAAAGTTCGATTATAATTTATAAAAGCAAAAATATCCACATCGCCCGACGAAGTGCCCATATAACCCCACCTTCCCCTAGGGGCGCGTCATGGCGCGCGTCGAGATGCGCATCCAAACGGGGGGTACCCGACCAATTACAGCTTGACTCGAGAGGAATCGAGTAGAATCAAAGAATATCTAGTCCGCTGTGATTGGTCGGGTACCCGTAGGGCTGCACGATATAGCAAGATTAATATTGATATTGTATTGTCTTGTCTCAAAATTCAAAACAATAATCGATACAATACTAATATACAGTTTTCGATATAATATCAAGATTATGGTGTCAAGAATCTTGTCTTGCCTTGAAAATAACTCAACATTTTCTAATTGTAATATATTCGAGTGATAAAACCTAGAGGGGTGGTCGGTGACACGTTCTTATATCCCCTCGGGCCGACTTAATTAGGTAAGTGAGGCCTCAGGGAAATAGACTCTGCCTGGCGGCACATATATGGCGGGAAAAATCAAATTCCGAATTTGGCTTTTATTTATGCGTGTGCCGAAA
>UXGD01005552.1:0-14195 GCA_900474315.1 Torymus auratus
CGTGAATTTTGAGCCGAGATGGGGCGTTCTTACGCGCCGAGCCGAGATATGACGTTCTTGCTCCCACCCGACGACTTATTCTGTATAATAGATAATGTTTCTTGATGAAATTTCACAAATATATTACCTATACCACACACAAAATTGTCTATAAATTGCATGTTTCCATTTATAAAAAAGAGAACGCAATTAATATCGAAGTGCAGCTAAAAGTATTGTTAAAATTCATGTATCGATGAAGAATGCTGTGAATTAACCTCGATAAAAAACAAAACCAAGTAAACAACACGCACATGTAGCACGCATCATTTCCATTTTCTAGTATACATATAAGCCCTTTGTAAAATAGGAAAATTTTGAATATAAAATATCTCAAAAAATAATCGTACAATCTTGATGAAAATTCGCATCCATAATATTTATATCACACACAAAATTGTCTATAAATCTGCAGCTGATTCATTGATCCGTTCTCAAGAAATTACGATTTTAAAAAAGTTAACAAAATTTTAACCTCATATATCTCTGATATTTATGGACCAATCATTTTTCCCACAAAAGTCGACCGAGAGCTATCCAAAATCTACCTATACAAGGAATTTTGAAGCGATTAAGTCAATTTTACTCATGTAATCGTTGTACATATAAAACTCATTTTTTCATCTTTTCATTTTTACGTTTTTGTTAACAACAAAAGAACCGTGAAAGCTAAAAAAATTTTTTTTAGCATATAATTTTAATTCTTCTGTCGGATTAATTAAAATATAGAATATTTTCAATTCTCCATAACTTTTATATTTCTTTAATGATATATATGGCGGATGTCTAAGACGTGCACATAGGGACTCATATTTGGCTGTGTTAATGTTTCTAGCCATCATGATTTATTTGTTTGACACAATCTAATAATTGTACTTATGCATCTTGTGATTACTAAACAATTTGCTCTATTCAGCTCATTAACTCTAACGAATTTTTAAAGATATAATGATGCGCTAGTATGACTTTGCACGCAACAACATCTACTTAACACTTTACTACGTCAGCATAAGAAAAATTACCGTTATTAAAAACGAACAAAACCGCATCTACTCCCCTTACTGAAACATAACTATACGAACGGCCACGTGAAATTAAATCATTCTCGCAGCGCAAACAACTAACCCACGCTCGTCTAAATGCAGACGAGCCGCTTTTGTGTATATACGCGCGGGAAAAAAGGCGGTGCATCAGAAATTTTGCGCGCGCGGCACGAAACGAGGAGGGAATCGCGCCATTAACCTTATCGGCGCTGAGTGATGATTAGCAAACGAGGATAGGCGTGCGAGGAAAACGGGGGTAGGCGTGACGACTTCCTGCGCGCGTGCGAGGCTGCTTTTAAAACCGCGCCTAGCGGGATATTCCGCGCGCGCGAACTTTTGCGCCGGGGGAAAATCGATGCGGCGACGCGTTGTTTTTAATTATTGGCTTCCTTTTACCACGATGTCGCCGCCTTAACGACGCGCGGACATTTCGAAAAATGCATGCGCGTTCTGCCGGAGACCAAAGTTTTCTCGTAACACTCGAGAAAAGCTTGATTTGATGGCGATGAGAGCTGCGGTGAGATTTATTGACGTAAAAGAAGAGTTCGAGCTCGTTATCGAGTTCGTCTACTTGAAGATGATATATAAGTTTGAGATTTTTTTTATTTATGATTCTGTCAATATGTACCGTACATGAAGAATTTATGTCCACAAAAAAAATGTATAACGGATCTTATCGGTACATTCCAGTTTATTATGTCATAGATTATAAATGTGCGCGTTTTACAACGTTTACACATAAAAGTTTAACAAAAATATAACTGTTCGAAGTTCTTTGGCTTTTTTGAAACACTGTTGGAATTTGTTGGGTATATTTTTGTATCACATTACCAAAAAAGGCAGATTTTAAAAATTTCATGACAATCTTTTTTTCATTATTTCTAAATACGGTCTAAATAATGACTGCAAACTTATCACATCAAATTGAAGGTATAATTTTGAAGTTTTTACAAAAGTTTTTTATGGTTTTGAATCAGATAAATGACTATCTTAATAGGCAGCCATTGCAACGATTCCTCTTGCATATTAAAATACCAGTTCAAACACCAGACTAAACTGTTCCTCATAAGGAAATCTAAACGCGCAATCAAGTTTACCTTACCCGCCGTGTCTTATACAGACGCACGTGCAAAGCAGCGCTCACTCGAAACTCCAACTTCGTGGAGAAGAAGAAAATCACTTAAGGAAAACTCGATGCAGCGATAAGAGACCGGATAGATTTCCGGTAGGGCTGTAGAAAACGCAGTATTGGGAGGGTAAAATCGCGAGTTGAATAGATCCTTATATATACTTACTGAGTATATAAGCCGTTGAGAGAAGCCCGCGTAAAGAAATCAGTAACATTCGTCACAACCTTTGAGAACAATTTATAAACTTTTATATCGGCAACTCGCAACCAAGTTGAGTTTACGATTTTCCCAAGAAACAATAAGCTGTGCAAGTTGAGCCCTCTGGCGTTTATTTACTTGCAACGCCAGAAATCCATTTCCCTCAAAGTTTCTCAGAACTGATAATTTACGAGGTAAATCCAGTATAAATATTGGAGTAGCTTGAAGAAAGAAACGTTATTAAGTCTTCTTGTTGGCCTATTTTCGCTTTAGGACGGGGGTTCATCCGAAATTTATAATTTTCGACGTTCCGCGCGCGCGTTATAAACGTCGGACTTTTACGATAAGCGATGTTCATTCCGTAGCGGACGTTGGCCCTCTTCCCTCTGCGCCGTCACTTCGTTACCGAAGGTCGGTTTCGTTGGCAGCGCAGTAATAAAATTACCCCGAAAAAGGACCTTGGAAAGCTGTAACTCTCGGGCGCGCAAACTTTAATTCGGCGAATCGAGAAAAGAAGCGCGTATCGCAGTAAAAGTTCATCTCCATAAATTATGAACCTCTCGCGGGCGCGAAAGCGTCGATGCAAGTTCGTTACTCGATCTCTCGTGTATATCGGTTTTCGAAAGCGTGCGTGTGTGTCCGTCGGCGAGAGATCCACGCCGACCTACATTTCCGATGGAACAGAAAAAAGGGAAATTATAAGCCCGGGGTGATACGAAAAATTGCTCTGCAGCAGAGGCGATTTCGAGCCCGCGAAGATCGCCTCCTCGAAATTCCGGCCCTCCTCCTCCTCCTTTCGGCTCGTTTTATTTTTGCATCTGCGCCTGCACTCGAGAGCCGCGCGCGATGACAAATGCGCCTCTCGCGGCCCGAATGATAGAGTGAAAGGAAAAACGAAAGTGGCGATCGCGGTGTGCATGCTGTGCCGCAGTGCAGCGTGAGCACCAGGCGAGAGTGCGCTCATGGGGGAGAGAGAGATCCCGATAAAAGGATATTTGCTTGTAAACTTTGTTGCGGGCCACAGCAATTAAGGAGGTGCGATTTCATCACTTTGCTAAGCGGATCGTCGGCCCCGTGCCGCGCGCGTATGCGTGCGCCGTTCGCGCAGCATCGCGGAGGGATATATATGTATATACACGCGGCTGATTGTCGGTGTTGATTTCGCTTGATTAAATTGTGTTTACATTATGCGCGCGCGCGACTGTTTAGAAAGCGGAGGCTCTCTATCTCGCGCAAGGGAGTTTTCGTTACTTTCATCGGGAAATTTATGCGCCGTAAAGATTACAGGTTGTACGTGAAATTGCGCTTGGTGCATTTCTATATACATATATGTACAGCAAGCAATAATGCGCAATACTTGGTTCTGCAATTTAGCCGTTGGAAAATTAATTGACCGATGATAAATATAAAATATGTATGTACGCGCGGGAAATGACGACGTATTACAAATAAGGGCTCATATAACACTCGCCGATAAGACTCGACGCGACTATCAAATTCCCACAAGCGCATTATCATACGTAATTTTTTCGAAAGTACATTGAGCGGCGGCGTTTAATAATGACCTCATCACGGCTCGCAACAGGTAATGCATACTTTTCATTCGAACGATATGCAATTTGGACACTTGGCTCGTCAACCCGCCGGTGATTTATGGGCGCGGGCTGAACTCGGGTCAATTTGAATGCGCTCGGTAATCGAGCTCGCATATACGCGTGATTGCAACCATAAGTGCGGTGCCGACTCGCGCGCACGATGTCTTAAACGCCACGTGTCATTCGTGAATGCTGTCGCGAATTTTTCGCATCTTCCATAGTTACGTGTTATAATCCACCTTTTGATACGCCGAGTATAAGGCATCCCTTCCATTTTTTACTACACAGGCTTTCAATTTTTTATTTCAATCTATCTATTTAATGATGACACATTAATATTACATTAATTATTTACGTATCTTGATGAATAATCTTTGTTAGTGATTTGAGATTGGTAGAGCCACATCTTACGCAGAAAACTTTAGTATTTTCTCGCTTAACTGCTTTACTTCTTTCTTAAGAAAACTTTTCAATTATAAAAATGCAATCATATAAAAATGTTTGCTTATTTCAACTCAAAACATGTTTTTATATGGTTTTTTCAAAAGATTCTTATTTTAAGCGCCACAATTATATAAGAAGACAATAGTTGCATTTACTTAAAACTTAATAAACGTAATAAATAATAAAAATTTACATTTGATTATTATAAAAATTATAAGTATAGAAAAGTAGTTATAACTTTAATGATAAAAGTTATTATAATCCTAAGAAAGTTCATTTCTTTTTCCGCGTATTTAGAACCTAATATCGTCTTACTTTTCGTACTGCGAATGGAAGTACCATTGAATATTTTAAACAGAAGAATATAAGAGCTTTATAAATGTATTTAGTGATTTAAAACTTCATTATCTTCTAAAATGCAAAATAAACGTTATAAAATATGTAAACCTATACTGTACTAAGCAGAAAATTGATAAAGCAAACAATCAATATCTTGTAGGTTCACTAGAAGGGCACGCGATGCTACCATGTAATTTTTACGACCATATTTTGTAGGATATGGCACGTTTCTACTTGCGCATCTATACATATTTACATACCATCGAATATTTTATTCAACAAATAGATCAATGGCAAACTGTGAATCTTATACGTATCTTATACGAGTGACGAAATAGTTATTTTCGATACAAGTGCGATAAAAATGATTTTGGCACAAGTGTGGGTTTGTCGCCCGGGCGAAGCGATTATCGCACTTGTATCGAAAATAACTATTTTTATATAGTTAAGGCTGTAAAATTCGATTTTATGAATTGTTTTTATCGGTTCTCAAATTCGACTTCACGGATTCGAGTCCGTAAAATAAAAACATTACGTAAAATCGAATTTTACGACTACCTATAATATAAACAATATTTTCGAGCAGAAATGATATTAGTAAGTGTAGATTTTATCGGTTTAAAAAAGTATTAAGTAAATACAAGATTCTAGTTGTTTTTTCATCCGATTTTAATGATAAGGGCTCATTTGATCCTTAAACATTTTCATATAGTGTTACCGAGGAAAAATTTCAAAAATATTCTATGACAACAAAACTATTAACAATAATTTAAAGCCTTACAGATAAATTTTTATAAACTATGGACCGCTTTACACCGCACGCATAAAATATTTCCGAAAATTTTCCTCGGTAACTAGATATTAAATTGTTAAAGGAATCGAATGTAGCCCTTATTCATTAAAATCAGACGAAAAACAAAAAAGATGCCCGTATTTACTCGAGACTTTTTTAAACCGGTAATACAACTCAACTTGCCAATACAATTTGAACTCGAAAATTTTTGTTTTTTCTCACGCCCAAACTAGTTCTAATTTACATCTATCGTTACTTGTCCGATCAGATTCGACCAAACAATAACAAAAATTATTTATTTTATTTCGTCATACGCAGAACAAATAATAGGAATTAGACATTTAACGAATTGGTTATAAAATTGGTTTGCAGAACAAAAGTTTGTTCTCGTAGCAAGCATGTTATTAATTTGTACTTTCAAACTTTATTGCTAATCTCATTTAACAAACTATGATTCGCAGCCTCTCGATAATACTATTTTTTAGCGACGCGTAGGCTTACTTCAGCCGTCACACATATTATACGTGAATCTCAATAGGTCGCAACATAAACATGAGAAAAAACGAATCGTTCGCAAGCGCGCGCGAGGAATCCGAAAAATTTCATCAAACAGCGCGCGTCCCGCGTCGCTCGCCGTGAAACACACGCGCAGCCGAGCACAGAGACTGCAAGGAGTTACAACATCATTTCGAGGGGAAGAGAATGCGCACGAGAGAGAGAGAGCGCCTCGATGCGCGCGGAATCCCATAGCTGCGGCCGCGCATATATACAGCTAGGACGGTAGCGCACGAACGACAATGGCCCTATACATACACCTATATATAGCAGCGCATATAGCAGCGCACGGTAGCGCAAGAGGAAGGGTAAAAAAGGAGCACGGGAGGCCCGCGAGGAAGAGAGCCGAGTCACGCTCTCGCATCATCACGAGTGCGCCCTATACCTATATATGCACGAAGCTACCGGCATATTTGCGCGAGAGCCGGGCTAAGGAGACGCGGAGACGGAGATACGGGAGCCAGCTCTTCTATACCAGCGCGCAGGTCCTTTTCTCCGACTCTACTCGCACCGCTTGGATTTCCCTATGTGCATCTCAAATTTCTGATATGGCACGCCGTTGCAACAGATACGAATATATGTATATTTTTTTTAACCTGATGTCAATCAAAAGTTATGCATGTTGCTGAATTTTATATTAAAAAAACATGCCAAGTATATAATACTTTGAATTACAGGATTATCTTATGACTTATTGTAAAACTGAAATTACGTTGCTTCGCGGCCACGTATGCGATGTGGAATTCCATGTGAAAATTTTCCTATAGCGCACTAATACCGTGAAAAATTGAGTCGTCAAGTTTTACGAGATTATCACAGGGTTCAGTTGTTTTCTGAGCGCGGAGAATGGTAAAAAATAGCGATCTGATAATGAAGTAGTATGCGCTTCATTAAAAGGATGATCATTTTACTCTTGAAAGTTGTTTTCCCCCCGCGCGACGATAATAGCCGTAGTCGATAATTAAACGAAAATGAACCTATCAAAGCGTGTTTGATCGAGTGTCAATTAATATTCTCATAAAATATTAGACTTTTTTTTTCAATGTTTTATTTTAAAATCCAGAGATGGGAGTATAATAAAAGAAAAAATTTTACAGAACATGTAGTGAATTATACTCCGATGTACACATACTCGAACCTCGATAAATGTGTATAATGATTGGTGTAGCGCGCGTGGCAAAAAAGTGGAAAAAAAAATTGTCCCGTACAGATACATAAGTAATCGGCGTTGGCGCGAGGCTTTTAAAGGCACTCTCGAGGCGCTGACAAGTGCCAATATTACAAGCGGCCATCGACACCTCGTGTCCGGGCTCTTAGCTCTCCCAGCGGGGCGATTAACAAAAATGACAATCGACCTCACTCTCACGTGCCCTCTTCGCGGAATCGCGCCGGCTTTAAAAGCGCGCTCCACCATATATATATATGCGTGTCTCCCCGTGTATATAAAGCAGCGGCGCGTCTCGATAAACGAGTTTATACCTACCTACTCCCGCGAGAAGAGCGCATAAGGCGGTCGCACACACGCGCGTCTCCGGTTGTCCGCATACTAATTGCGCGCGCGTCCGACCTGACAACTGCCCGCCGCAGAGAGGAAGGACAATGCATAAGTACCACGCGCTCGCGTCTTTCATTAAGGAGAGCTTTTCCTCCTCTCTCTCTCTCTCCTACTTGGGTAGTTTCCTGTTTTTGTCGAGCTCGCGCTGCGGGGGCTTGATCGCTCTTTACTCTGCTGCGTGCGCCGCTCGGCCTCTCTCGCTCTTTTATTTCGCCTCGCTTCGTTCCTTTTGCTCGCGCTCTGTCGAGTGGGAGGAGGGAGAAAGAGAGGAAGAGAGAACGAGGGAGAGGCAGGCGGATAGTGGACGCGTAGTTTTCACGAGCCGATGATGTGCGCTCTTTATATAGTGCGCCGGCCAGCCGGTTCGCTCGTTTATTCTAATTAGCTAACTGTGTGTTGTTGCTTTTCTTTTCAGCGCGCGGTAATTCCAATATATACGATAACGTTCGCTTCTTCCAATATAATATTCGCCATGTACTTTATTAGAGCGTAATGTAGAAAACTCGGTTATACTTTTATATATGTAAATTAAATATAATTTTTATCGAGTCCGAAACTATAAAATTCCAATACTGCATAATCGAAAGAGACGCGAGAGTAAGACGTTAAGTGTTGCAGGTTTATATTCTTTATAAAATATGTATGTCTCTTTAAAGTTTCGGCAGTAAATGACCTTCCGAACGACGACAACGTCGAGCATAGGTATCCGACTGCATGCATCGACGAACGCGTTCTAAATTGGTGTGAGTTATATATACGAGGCGCGGGCACAGTGGCCTCCGGGCCCCACCTCTCGTGTGCACGTAAATTTTCGCTTTCGCATTTAATTTTCGAACTCCTTATAAGGCTATCCGTTGCCTTTTCCCAAAATTTCCATTAAATTGTGTTATCTCAATCGCGGCATGTCCCTCGACACGCGCGCGCGCACGCAGCCGGCAGCTTCCTTTCGGCGCGATTCTCCACGTATATACGCTTTTACGAGCGCGCGGCCGTAACATTTTTTCGCGAACCGCCGAACTCGCTCTTCGCGAAGAAAATGAAGATTTTATAAAAGTGTGCGGCGCGCGGCCTGCAGGAACGGGGTCATCGGCCGCTAGCTCTGCGCGATAAAGTCGGCCGCTGTGATGCACATATACTTATACACGCACGTACGCGCATATGTGCGCCGCCCCCCTGTCCGTGAACCAAAACGCACCGGCGCGGATGTAGCGAATCACAAATGAGGCTTATTACAAAATATATCGCTCGTTGTTGCGCCCTGCGAACGCTGGGATTCAGAGTTAACTCCATGATTATACACCTTCAACCCTTTGCATTTATCCAACTTTATCACCGTTGCCACGGTATATTCATACATTTTTAATTAAAAATATTGCGCAAGAACCTTACCGATTTCGCTCGCTAAATAATTCTGCTATCAAAGCTTTGTCAGCTGGCAATAATTTCTTGCGCTCTGCAAATATCTCATTATAGCCACAGCTGCATATTCATTGTTTACAATTAGTTATTTGATTAATACGCCGAAATTATTTATAGTAATGAAAATACCGCGAATCTCCCTCATTTTACGCAAGAATAAATTCACATTTTCAGGTGATGCTTATATTTGAGCCAATTATTGGAAAAATACACAATATTATATAGTGGCGTGTAAAATATTATTTATTTAATATTTTGCTCACTGCAGATACCGTCACATTTACCGCTGCAATTACCGCAGCATCGCAATCACGGTATCAAGGTATACACTCCAAAAGAATTATGCTCACCTCACAAATCCATGTCCTCTCCCCGCACACCTCGTGGCCTCACCGCATGAGAATTGTCGCTCTCCCGCCAAAAAATCCAAGGCAGGTGTCCCCCTGGAAATGCCGTGGGAAGGCCAGTTTGGAAAAGCTCCGCTGTGGCCTGCGAGGCACCAGGAGTCGTCAGCTGTTTGCGCACGCGTGGGCGCGCGCGCGTGTGTTCAGCGGGCGGCGGCACAACATGCACACAGAGACGCGCACACAGTCGCACAGGAGGGCAGAGCAGAGCGCGATATATACCTACACACAGAGAGAGAGACTCGAGCGAGCAGGGACACACGGGGACTGCGCAGGCGACTCGCGGGGCCCCCCGGAGTACTTAGTAGCCCGGCGTAGTTGAGTGCGGGCGGTAATAAGACTGCTGCAGCAGCAGCCGCTGCCGGCGGTAGCAGCGTGGCCGCGAGGGCCCCTCTCTTGCTCCCTCTCTCTCTCTCTCGTCGCCGCGCGCGTCCTCTCTCCACGTCGTCGTTCCGCAGTCGCGCGCGCGCGCTCTCTCTCTCTCCTTGTCTCTTTTCGCCGCCACTGTCGCATATATACACACACACACACTTGCACGCCGCCGTCTAAGTATAGGTGTGTGTGTATATATAATACATACACAGCACGATCCCTCGGCAGCAAATTATTGACGCGCTAATTGCCGGCTTTCGGCCGATACGACGCGCGAGAATGAAAAATCGCCCGATTATGCGGAGGCCCCCTTTATCATTGAAAATATTAAGTATCGCAGGAGCCAAAGTGAAGTGGCGATTTCCTAATCGATCCTCGTGTTTACTTAACGCGTTAAATGTTGCCTGAAAATAGCAATATATACGCGAAATGTTTTATTTATATATACTTACCTACCGCGCGTGCAAATGCGTTTAAAAACGCGAAGCGTATATATTTAAATGAGGAGGAGTATATAGAAGCGGATCGAAAAGGGACAAAAATTCGCGTGTGCGGTGGCTGCAGGAGCGCAGAAAGGGTCATCCATCCCTTGCTCCCTTTGTCCCTTATCCCTCATTCCAGCTCGCGCACATTGTTTCTCTCTCTTTCTCTCTCTCTCCCTCCCTGCGCGCTCCTTCTCACTTCGCAACGTCCATCCTCTTTGCTCTCGACTCCTTTTATTTCTCTCTTCCACTTCGTAATATCCTCTCCCTCCTCCGCCTCTCTCTCTCTCGCTCCCTCTTGCTCTCTTCCTCTGTCTCTCGGCGTTGCCCGATCGGTTAGCCGGAGGCGAGGAGACCGCTCTCTCGTCCCGAGGCGTCGACGAACCCAAAGGCAAAAGAGAGAGGGGGCGGGTAGGTAGTCCTGTGGGGAAATCGAAAGAGCGAGGGAGAAAGAGGCATGTGTATATACACACGCACTGCGGGCTTTCGCGAATTTCAACTCGTCCTTCCCCCCCTCCCCCTCCTCCTCTTTCTCTCTGCCCTGCTCGTAACTTCAGCCGGCCGCGAGTTCTCGGCTTCGCTCGCGCTGCTCTTGGTCCTCTCCGCGTGACTTCGTTGGAGGCGGCCAACCGGGCGGCATGTGCAAGCGCTCAACCGTTTGCCGCGGCGCTTGCTCGCATGTAGAATATCAGGGATTACAAGCTGTTCGACTCGCGGCTTGATCGTTTTTTTCGTTTCTCTTCGTTTCTTTTTTCTTTTGTAATTCGATTATACGCTCTCGTTGTTTTTCGATGCAGCTTCGGCCATGCGCGCACCTGGTAGTTTTCTGCTCAAAGTGTAGTTAAGCGATTAAGATGATGGTCCCTCGAATGAAGTAAGAGCTTTTTATCAGGTGGGGGTAATGTTACTGGACTTTTAGTTTTGAATGCATAATGATTGGCCTCGAATTTGCAAGCATCCTTCTCTTCAAAAGATTATCTTGTTTCAATGTTGGAAATTGTATCGAATAATCTTTTATAGTACACGCGGCACATCATTTTTTACACACACCCTTTTATATCAGAAAATTATCATTTATCAAATTTTGATGATGTGTGATGGTTTAAACCCTATCATTGGTATAAATTCGACACAAATTATTAAATGGATTTCCTTGGAATATCAAAAGAAATAACTTAGTGTAACTATTGGGTGGTAATATTTTACGGTGCGTAAACACAAAGATGTTATGATATATTTCAATTACCTTTATCAGTCTCAAAAAATGATTGTTTGCCTTATATGTAATTCTCAAAGAATCATATTTTTCATCATCGCTTTATCACATTTACTTCAAATTTTCATCAATGCCGTTTAGCACGCGCCCTCATGCGGTATGATATGTACTTTCTACCGGTTACATTGGAATTCATATATAAGAACCCACGCTTTAAAGTCAAACTGCTTCAGTTACCGACTGGCGAGAAGAGAGCCACTTTCACGCTAAGGGTAATGCAGGTTTGTTATCTTCGCTTCTATATATCCTCGCTATATATTTCTAAATAATTCGTACGAATGCGTATTGACATCATGCTAAGATTTTGAAGAAAATATTATATTAACATTTTATTATTATTAGTAATAAAATTTTATTTTCATTAAGAAATTATTTAAAAAAATATTTATACGTATATTGTTTTTGTTTTAATGGAGTAAATATAAGCTGCAGTAATGCTACGCTGAACAACATCCATATATTATTTTCAAGGTCTCATTAAATTTTCATACAGAGGCGAACTAAGCTTGAAAATGTAATAAAGGAAGTGAAAAGTATTAATAATGAGCATCAGACGCATAACTTAAATATGCTGGTGTTCTTTTTTTTAGTACTGTTATAAGTTTCCAATGATTTTTAATAAGACAGATAAAAAAGATAAAAAAGAAATTCTGTATGTTTTTCAAAGCCAAACAACATTGGTAGTAAAGATATGACCAGTTCAAAAACATGACCACTTATCTCGTATAGCTGTGTATGTTGATACCAGCGCTTTATGGTTACTTAAATCTCATTTTTTGTATAAAATAGTTCGAAAAATAAAAATCGTAGCATTTTCCTATGATAAAAAATAAATTATTATGATAAATAAATAAAAAATATTCTCTTATTCGCACGACTACGCGTCATTTCGTGATACGCACACGATACGCACGCATGTTGTTTACTTGCTTTTGTTTTTTATTGAAGTTAATTTACAGCAAGCTTCGTCGACACATGAAATTACCCAGATACGCTGGCCAATTAGAGGCTGAGAAATACGTTTAACAATACTTTTAGCTAGCTGCACTTTGATATTAATCGCGTTCTCTATTTTTTCTAGACAATTTTCTGTGTTGTATAGGCAATAATATTATATGTGAAATTTTATCAAGAAACATTATTTATTATACAAAATATTGTAGTACAATTATTGTGAGTAATAGGAATGTAGGAAAGGGGTTCTTATAGATGGTTAGTTGCGCTCCGGGTAGGTATTTTTTTTTATTATTAATATCTTAACATAGTACTCTTCTGATGACATAATGTCAGCTAATAAATGATTTCAAGAATAAGAAAAAATGTGTAATTTTTGTAAATATTAATATAGTTGTAAATCATTGAAAAACATAGAATGAATAAACATATTTTATAATTGGACATACCCAATTCACATTTTGAAGAAACTGAGAGATTCAAAACGCATAGGAAATGTGTCCCTCCTGAAAGTATTCAAGAAAGAAATCAGAGTGTGAAATTTGGCATTCAAAAGAGCAACACAATTTATTTAGAATTAGATATCATGAACTGGAAGATGATGATAATGATATATTCATATGACACTGTAACGTGAAACATTTTGCAGCTGAAAAGGTATTTAAAACCAACACAAATACATTTAAAATCTTATAAATATTTTAAAAAAACTTAATCTAGAACTCTTTAACTTTAAGAGAAAACCATGTCCATCTATAAATTTGATAATATAATATTTTCTTTCATATTTTTTAAAAATTGTATTTATTAATTTTTTTTTGTTCATTTTATACCATTTTTTGCATAATGATTGAATTTAAATTCAAAGACGCTTTATCTCTAATTTTGTGAAATCGTTTACATTTTTACGAATATACTCTACAAAGTTGTACCACGTGCTACTACCAACCCAATAAATTTGAAAGGTAGAAAACAAAGCAAAATTGTCTTAAATTCTGTTTTAAATTATGTTTATCTTTCAATGCATTTTTCTAATAACTTAATTATATTCAAAATATTTTGAGCGATTGTATTTTTTTGCACCTTTCTGCATTTCGTTTTTACATATTCCTGGAACTAATTTAGAAAACTTCTATGAAGAGGTATTTTTGATTTTATTTTCATTTTTTTAGTTAAAATTTTAAATGTTGTTAAAATATAATAAATTTTTATTGTTTTTATTTTAAAAATACTCAATCTAACCGTATAAAAAACATTAATTCAAAATTAATTATCTCTTCGTATATTTTGAGTATTCGATGCTAAAAATATGAACTTTAAATCCCCTTTTATTTTGAATTAAATACTATTTTAACAGTAGTTCCAGGGATAATTCCAAATGTAATCGATGAAAGTCGTTCAAAATTGGCAAAAAATAATATTTTGTATAACAGTTGATTATACACCTAGGGAGTAAAGTAGGATATGTATGTCCGCGAGGGATTTGATGCCCGAGCGAAGCAAGGGCAGCAACTCGCGGGCGTTCATAGCCCTCATTGCTCCCGAGGGTAATATACAATTTTTTCGGATGCCCGGCGGAAAGTTATTTGTGCTTAAT
>UXGD01005553.1:0-14194 GCA_900474315.1 Torymus auratus
TCACAGCGAGGTGTTTTGGAACTTATACTCTGGATTAACGTACTATATTTCTGTCGTACAAATAGCATCAGCCTATATATAAATGCCGTCATCGTTAGAGGATAAAATGACCTTTGAAAATGTTTTTCATTCAGACCTCGTGTTTTGACCTATCTTGCGAATATCTTAATCTTTTCCATACACTCTTCTGATGACCCATAGGTTTTCCTGAATCTGCTTTGCCGCAAAAAGATATTTCGCAAGATTGAAGATAGATTACATGGGATGCTTTCACGCCACGACTCGAAGTAATAAATATTCATAACGTATTCGTTGAAGTGTTTGGTTTAAAAAAAGAATCCGAGTAAATCAATTCAATCTCTTGGAGAGTTAATTGACACATTCAATGATGCAGTATGAATAATCAGTGTATGTTTGTTCAGTTAAGCGCACGCATCGAGGTTTTCGTCAACATGATTAAATAAGTAAAATATATGAAAATATCTCCATTAATAGAAATATTGTTCGTAACGAGCCATAAAAAGCTGTGCAGGATTATTTAACATTTTGAGCATATATATATATATATATATAAATAAAAGGACGCCAAAGAGTAAGTAGGCGAGCGAACGAGTGGGGAGCAAGTGTCCGCTCTCACGCGTGAGGTCCGAGTCACAAGGCGCGGATGGAAAGCGCACGACGACGACGTCTAAATTAGCCGGCGAGGCTTGCTCGCGCCTCTTTAGCTGCAGCAGCGACCGCGACGAAAATTCCCCAGCAAAGTGTAGCTCGCTCCGCGGCTCCATAAATTCATCGGGACGCTAACGGCTGATAAAAGCGCTTATACTGACTGATCCCTTATCTCGCGCTCGTCTACGATGGAGCGCTCGCAGCAATCAATAAAATCTCGCCGCTCGACTCCTCGAATTAGCTTCCAGGCGAACGCGTCGCACTGCAGCAGCGTGCCTATAACAAGCTGATGTCATCGCGGCTGTCGCGTCGCGATTATCGCCGCGCGCTATAGTAAACGCTGACCCGCGGGACGGGCACTTGGCTAATGTAGCCACAGCTTTTCACCCATTTTCACCGTCACAATATTACACCGTGTACAAAAAAGACTTTTTTCACCACGCTACAATCACTTTTATGAATATCTGGACAACAAACGATCATGCACTGAAAAAAAAATTTATTACTATTAAAGAAATATTTATTTCAATAGTAGCAAAGAAATATTTATCTGAAACAGATAACGCTTTATTTGACACATAAAAGGTTCATTTGAATTAAAAAAATATTTCTTTGCTACTACTTTTTTTTTCTTTTTTTTCGGTTTGTCGTATTCCCCACACGAATGTGCGATAATTACTTGCTGGTTTGATTAACCTACTCACTTTTGCTGACTAATCAACAATGTTAAAATTACCGTACAAGCATTGCTTTGCACGCGTAAATATCGAAATGTCGACAGTCTGCGCGCACCTATATATCTGAACAATGATCGCTTTCATTACAGGCTGTTATGCGCATTTTCGCACTATTTTCATATATATGGGTCATTTGCAAAACAATGGCATCTATTTTTCGGTGAGTACCGTCATTCTTAAAATTTTAAAAATCCATAAACGTCCTGTAATTTTAATTTTTTATAACTTTCTCATAAAATACTTATTATACTTACTTTCATATCACTAATAGATATTTTATGGAGAACTAATAAAAAATTGAAATTTCAGGAAGTTGATGCATTTTTTTAATTTCAAGAATGATGGTACTCACCGAAAAATAGTTGCCATTTTTTTGCAAATGACCCATAGATATATATATATATATATACGAATCGAAAATTATCTTGAACAAATTTCGCAAGACAATTGAAAGTGCAAAACTATAGAAATTCGAAAGCTGTCATCCCCGCACGCTTGCTGCTTATTATACTCTTGTCCGTGGAAAAAAAAAAAAACAAAAATCCTCTAGTCTTTGCGCTACTTCCTTATAGTTCGCAAAAAAACACAATGACACCGTCTAGGCAAAACTGCTTCTAATGAGTATATAACCTACTACTTACAGGTAGGTCCTGTGATTCCGTGAGAAATATCGAAGAGGTTTTTTTCCTACACTCGCAGCTGAATCAATCAATGTTGTAAAGCGAGATTCAATTGGCTTTTTTGTTCGGTAAGCCGAGTTGGAGGAAATCTCCTTGCTTTGGCTTTCTCTCCGAAGAGATTAACTCTCAAATGCTTTTTCTATGCAAATAAGTAAAATGGCTCGTCCCGCTGTGTTCCAATCGTTTCCCAGTTGCAAGTTGTATCAAGAGGGCATAGCGAAACGCCAATGTCTTCCTCAATATATAATATCGGCGATAAAGATTAGGCCCACAGAGACGCACAGAAGGAATATAGCAATTGCTTCGCTGCTTCCGTTCCATTCCCCGGTTTGGCGCACTCGAGACCCAGGGCGGAATATAGAAAGCGAGAGCTGCATAAAGGAAGGAGAGAGAGAGAGAGAGAGAGAGCGAGAGAGAGGGAGAGAGAGAGAGAACAAGGGCCGCCTTATGTACGTGTTCAGCTCTCAAAGTTCCGGCGCTATATAGCTACTGCCGCTCTGTTTCGAATATCAGAAATGCCAGCGCGGCAAAGCTATAACCCAGGAGAGATCAACCGGGGGAAAAAAAGAGGGAGAGAAGATCGGGCCTTCGTCGAATCGGATCGCGACTACTTGCGCGCTTATTCCGCTGGGGCCTGCGGGGCTTTCTTTTTTTCAGACGCGGATGCGCGCTAGAGGCGGTGCTGTACTTACCAAGTCGCGAGGGGAGCCGCGGATGGCTGCGTTTTTTCTCTACTCCCGCGCGCATCCCACTCGGTTCAAGATTCAGGCGCCCGTCGAGGGAGACAGAGAGCTCCCGCCGCGACGGCCGCGCGAAAGCATATTATATACGTGTGTGTGTGTATAGGCGCGAGAAATATAGGAGAATGTGTCGCAAAGGGGCGGCCGTTCGCCATGTGCGAATCTCGGAAATGCTTACATCAGGGGGCGCGAGACATGCACACATGGGATGTGTGTCAGTGAGCGGGAGAGAATACCTTCTCACTCGAGAGGCCGGAGTCGCCTTTATTATTGGGATATATTATGCCGATTTGCTCATTTTATAATTTTTCATTATTTTGCGCGCCGCTCGCTCTGCGCAGCATATATGAGGAAATCCGCCAAACCGTCAGACTTTTTGTGTCACAAAACTGGCAAACATTTTTTTAATTTCAGACACGTTTTTTCTCAATCTTTAGGTCTTAGGAAAAAATCCATTTTTCCAAAATTACCAAAATTTTAAGAATTACGTGGAGTCTAAAAAAATCGCTCATTTTTCATCATTTTTCGCGATTTTCAAATGCACCTAACTTGGCACCAAATTCACTGATTTTAACGATCATCACTGACTAATTTTCGTCCATTTTCAATTCATGTTAAATTCCCATAAGAAAAATGGATTTTTCCTGAAACGGTGGCACACAATTGTTTTCGATTGTTCAATAACTGTTTTCTCGTATAAGTAATATAAGGTATAAAGATTGAGAAAAACGTGTCCGAAATTAAAAATATTTTTGCCAGTTTTGTGACACAAAATGTCTTACGGTTTGGCAGATTTCCTCATATAGGGGCCGGCGAACAATGAATTATTGCCTCACGGACTGTTGATTGAATCTTAAACGGTTTAATTGGAAAGTGTCAGGAGGATAAATTCATTCGAGCTCGCCATTCTCGTTTCGGCGATCAAAGCTCATTCTTTCAATTCAGAATAATTATTCGACTCGTTATACACGTTCTCGATTCCGAAGCTTTTCACTTAAGAATTTATAACGTACGCATGTATCTAATTAAATAAAACAAATAAAATACAAAAGAAACAAATATTACATTATCAATTCTACAGTTTATTTTCCCGTCAAAGTACTGAATTTTCATCATAACACTCAAAGTGGGGTGTAAAATCAAATTTGCCGCTTGCAAAAGCAAATATACGTTAATGATGCTATGTAAATTTTAAAAACATTGAATATTCCCATGGTACACATTATAGAGGATTTTGAGTTTTTAAATTCATTTTATCGTATATTATAAATACAAATATTTTGTCATCAAAACGAAGAGATATAAAATATGTATACTTTGTACTGATAGTAGAATAATACTCATGCGTAAAACAGTCGGTATTATTCACCTTTCATAAACTGCGCTCATTTGATCTTGACTACTCGGAAAGTTTTGAGCTGTTCAAAACAAACAATCAACTCTCTCGACCCGAGATTTATAATGAACCTATTACCAAAATATATAGAACCGCATAGGCTTCGAAATATTGCAATGGTCCAAAATAGACTCTGAGCTGTATTTACAGAGACTGTACCAACGTTTTTTACACGAAATGGGATTCGTAGCAAGGTTCGAGTTCCAATAACGCAAGTTATTATAACGGTTTTGAAGAGGAGTCTAGACTGGAGATCCGTCAAATAGTACTTTCAATTAATGACAAAATTTGATAAATTCATAAACAGAACGAAGCAGCGGATCCATGATACATGTAATGACGTCTAACTTTCCAAGAAGTCATGCTAAAGGAAAAATGTTACGAAAAACTGTTTTTTCAGTAGCTGTATAAAGTATACCTACATTTAATTGGGTTATGTAATCTTATTGTAAATGTTTAGAGGGACGTCTTTTCAATTAAATATTTTTTTTTCATAAAATAAAATAATAGTAAAAAAACTTATAAAGTGATATAAAACATTATGCATTACTAGCCATGCGGAAATTCTTTCAACTAGACAGCACGTGTATAGTCGTGCACCTGTCTAACCTTTATGTACAAGGGAAATCTTGTCAGGGTTAAAACCTTGCCGTTTCCGCTAGCTAAACCAGTAATTATTTTCTGCACCTTTCCGACGCATTACTTTCACTAAAAATTCCATTTTTATATAGAATCGCTACAAAGAAACGATAGCTACCTGTTTTTATTGTAACAATAGCTATGCCCAAAAGGATTTCCGTAAATCAAAAGGCGCGTGATTTATAAATGTTTCATAAATCAAAATAATCTTTCCTTTCTTGGGGATTGGGGAGCGTGGATTTGAGAGAAACACGAGAATTCGCTCAAGCGCAACGATAGTACTTTGAGCTTTAGTATTGCAAGTGTATTTTATCTTTTATCGTTTGTATATATTTTTTTCATAGTATAGTATATACCCGCATGAATAGAACGAAATGCAGTAAGTGTAACTGACAAATCGACTGCACTTTATGAATTTGAGCAGTTGGAGATATTATTTATTAGACCGCGAAGCCATTTGCAAGGTAAAAAAGTCCCTTTCGGCCAAAAGTGCGCGCGAGTTGAACGACCGCGCGATTGAAAAATTCGCGCAGGAGGGGAGCTAGCTATAGCTATAGATATAGGTATAGGCAGAGAAAAGTGGCCGTAGTCTCCCCGGGACACGTGCGCTCACGCGCGCGGAAAAAGCCATCGGCGACGGCGGCGCAGGGGCACGTCCCGCTGCACTCTACAGTCCACACATGTATATACTTATGCTCAGGCAGCGGCGCGATCGGAATCGACCAATCGCTCGCGGGGCTGCGCGCGCGCAGCTGCTTGCCGGCGCCGCCGCCGCCGCGCTCCGCTCCCGCAGCCCCGCGACTCGGCCGCGGCTCAGTTGCTGGCGAGACGCCGCGGAATCGAGTCCAGAGTCGGCCGCGCGCCGCTGTGTCGCACTGCAGCCGGCTTTTCACGAGCGGCCCGTGTTGTCGTCGGTGTCGCTCCCCGAGTCGGTACTTACCCTCCGGCCCGAGGGCTTCCGGCCAGTGCGCGAGGCTCGAGTGCTTCCGGGATCGCCGCGAGGAGGGGGCCGTCGTCCAGCTGGTCCGCCACGCGGCGGAAGATGCGCAGCCCGCTCAAGGTCGCGAGGAGGCGGCCCGCGGAGCGTTGAATGGACAGATCGGCGCCACCGCCGCCCGAGCCGCTCAGGAGCCGCACGTAAGTTCGGGCACCGGCCCGCCCCCAAATACCGCGCGACTTTCGGCTGCTCCTTTCCATCATTCAGACTACCAAGATAGACCGTCATAATTCCCCTAATCAATTTCTTCACATCATTCTAAATTTCAATTTTAGATCTGCTTTCTAAGAGTTATTTAACCGAGGAATAACAAAACCAACAATTACATTTTTCAGAAACCATTTTTCAAAGTTTTATTTAAAAATGCAAGTATTGACCACTGGAGCAACTTTCAAGAGGTCATAGAAATTCAGTTTTATTTACTCACAATGAAACTAACCATTTATTTACTCTTGAAACTTTTATTAACGAGGTCGAAAAGTTTTTTTTTTTTTTTTTTTTTTTTTACCAACTTTAAGCTTCAGCGAATTCCGCCGATTAATGAACTAACTTGTTGGATGGAAATACAAACCATCCCATACAAAGACGTAAAAAGTTCCATACCTAGTTTATTATGCTTCGTGCTGCGCGAATTCTGAGTATTTAAGTGAGTTTGCAGGAATTGCGGCGTTACTTGACGGCTATACGTGAACCTCATTATTAAAAGAAATTTAATAAAAAGCTTGTATGAATTTGGTAGGAATTTTCTACTCATAAGCTCTTAAAAAAATAAGATAAAATGAACATTTATATTTTACACACGAGTTGTTACAACGTAACCAATCATCAAATCATAATCAATCACATTTATATAACACATTTGCCGAAAACAAAATTCAATGGCTCAAATGTAATATCGTAATTATATATTTTCTAAGCATTGTAGTGAGTCACTAATGTAACTAGTTTCTTAAGAATAGCTTCCATGTGTCCACTGTAGTCTATTATTATAAAATCTATTAAGCCTATTACTGATTTTAAAGAATGGCTTTCAAGTATATGGGGTTAAAATAAATGATGCTTTTAATATTTTCTTGATAATTTTTTGCATTATCCTACATTCACAACATGCGTATCTATGAAATTGAAATGTAAACAGCCATTTGTTAATAAATGGAAAAATTTACTATGAATTTAGTTTGAAAATATCCAATAGACATATCCGTTGCTAACGCAATGGATTAACAGAAACTATTGTTAAGAATAACAAATTTATTAGAATCCTTCATGCGATCAATATTTACTACACATAGCTTTATCGCTTTATTGTTTCACCGATGTAACCAAGCATTCTTCCTTTCTTATACATTGCTTTTCTATATTGAATTAATGAGAAGGCTGCGCATCACGCAATGTCGAAATTATTATTTTTTTTTTTTTTTTTTTTTTTTTTATACAGGGAAACGTCAAATTGCCGGATAAAATTAGATAAAATCACTAGTGACGTAGTCGATGACTATCAATTGAAGAAGTGGCTGGAACGAGTTTTTTTTTTTTTTTTTTTTTTTAATCTCCATGTCAATGATTGCGCCGCACGGATGTATGATGTTATTAAGAATAATTAAACTAGTGTTTACTAATAAAATTATTTTTAACTTATTATTCACAAGTAAAAAATGCGCAAACACCCGCTGTGACATATTATGATTTTCAAATGTGCAAATTGTAGCTTTCACTGTATGCGCTCCTATGAAAATATTAGATAATAACAGGTTCTATGTGGGCGGGAAAGTTGTTTTATTACCGTTCTGTATTTTAAAAGATGAATGTGAAATTGTTGATACGGATACAAAGCAACTGACTTGATACCCTCATAGAAAAGATCGTCTTAATGTAAAATCGGAAGCTTTTTTAAAATTAAAATTTACTCAAGATTTTGCTATAAACAGTAAATTATTACAACGTTTAAGTGACCTTTGTTTTGCGTAAACCACAAATATTCATGAGTCAAAGTATTTCTTTTTCCGTTTTAATTAGCAGCAACTATGCAGAATTCGGTATTGTAAAATAGTGAGGAAATAATGGTACGACTTTCACACACCTTGCGTACTTCAAAAAGTTACGAGAACATATTAAACAACTTAGCAGCAACCGTTTCTGGCTACTTTCGGACATTCAAGTGTTGCTTTATGCAAATTTGTTATAGCGTGGAGCCAGCACAATTTTTTTCAAACAGTTTAATTAACTATAATATGTATACATACATTTGTTTTACTATGATCAGAAGAAAAAAAGCCACAGTAGCGTATAGTTTGGTTCTACGGCGTATGGGAGTTTTTGTCGTATTATCGTATTCGGAAAATAATCCCGGTGAAAGGCTATTGGGAAATCGGTCTTCCTGACTCATTTGACCATGGAACATTGAATTTTATCGAAAACCTTCTGCCTCTGATATACATAAATACAAAGCTTTTACAGTGAAATGCCAAGCCAAAAAAAAATAAATAAAAGTTGAAACGCTTTTAAAAGCTTAAGCCACTCCGACAAAATATTTCTCTGCGTGAAGAACTCTATCGAAAATCTACTAACATTCACAAAAATTTTATCAATTGCAAGAGTATAAATAAATAAATCAAAACTATGCATATAAAGGTGAATAAAAGTATATTGGCATACGAAAGACTTTTTTATAAAAATATTTGAAAAAATAAATAAAACTTACAGGGCAGAAGGCGTAATTTATTGTACTCGTGGGAAATATCGACATATATTTATTCTTGTTATTGAAGCCCGTTATGTGTTTCAAGCTTGTAAGGATCAGCGCTAAGGCTTTATGTCTTATATAACATAATGTCATAGGCACTAAAGAGAATAATCTTACTTTCGTTCCTTCACTGTCAATAAAGTGCGACACTAATTTCAAGTATTTAAATTTAAACTTTAATGCGTTCTATTTTCTAATGTACACTATATATGGCAGCTCTGTAATATAGAAGCGTATTATAAAATTGTTAAAGTCTGCTACACACTCGTTAAATTAATCAATTTATCTATAAACATTTTAATGGTTAATAAGCAATTTGAAAAATATGATATCATGTTCATGCGTTATAGTAAATTGTTGCGAATGAGAAACAAAATGAAGTAATGCATGGTTAATAAAAAGAAGAAAATTTATTTCCTTCGAGTTAATCAAGTGCCATATCATGAAAGCTTTCGTTTCCTTAAAACATATTATCTTAAGATATACATTATAAATGGTCGCGTTTATAGTTTGTCGCACAGTGAAAATGGCACTTTTTTACTTATCGCTCAGGATATTATTTCAAACGTTTGCTCATCTGAAGATCGTTTCACTGCACATGGAAATAAATGGACGACTGGTAGCAGGGTAGCTTTTTTAAAAGCAACTAAAGATTTATTCGAGTAACGTACAATAAATGAAGTATTCTAAAAAGGTATGTGAATCGGTTCTTTTGTGGAGCACAGTCATAATCGTATCAGTATACGCAGACTTGTGGAAAATAAAATAGTTTAGGCTCAATGAAACTGAAATGATCCTTTGGAAAAATGTAGGTAGGTTTTTCTGAATTCCATCAGAGGAAAGGCAAAGTAAATGAGGGCTCGTGGGTAATTGATTAAAGTAGACTTTTTAAAAAGTATGTAAGTAGCCGGCTATTTTCATCAATTACGTATGCAAAAGTTTGTACACTATCGAAAACGTCACTCTGAGAGGCTAATTAATCCGGCGATGAATCTTGAAAATCTTCCTAGAGCTACTTACAATTAGTTCTGGAAAGTGTAAGTAAAACTTTCATTTATTATGCAATGTAAGAGGCAGGGGCTCCCTCGAGCGGCGCACCGTGGCCATAAAAAATTTTTACGTAAAAAGTCAATTTAAGCGAGTCGCGAGGGCCGCGCATCGTTCAAATGTTTGCTTTCATCTAAAAATCGTACTCAGCTTGGTTGGCTGGGCGCAGAAAAGTTGAAAATGGCTGGTGACGTTGACATTCGCAGTATAATAACTAGAGTGCAAGCTGATGCAGGACGGCCAATAAAGGTGGGAGCGAGAGTCTTTTATTAAGACGTTTAATCAGATGGTCGCATAAGCGGGCATATGAGATTCTTGTTGAAGGCAAGCGCGGCTTTCGGCGCATCCCGCGCGAGCGAATAAATAACAATTAAAAAGATAACAATTAAATCGAGCCGTGTCTATTGGCCCGGCGCAATTCGTTCCGGCGAGAAACTCATTTCGCGCTGGCAGTCGCGATATCGGTGATTGGGTATAGTTTCGACGAGTCGGAGAGGGAGGATATTTCCTCGCGGATTCGGCCGATTTTAATTGTCCAATTGAGGTCAGCTAGCTGTCGGTTTCTCTATCGGTCAACAGCCCGATGCTTATCGCTTAGAAATGCAGCCAATTCCCGAGCACTTTAGATTCGTTAGCCGGCGCTGATTATAAAGATGCAACACCGCTATACCCCCGACGCGAGCGGAGCCCTCTTTTACTTTTTTACGAGCGCCGAGAGCTCCACTCCATCAACGCTTTTATTCCTATATATACGTGCAGAAATTCCTTTCAATATTCCCTCCATAGTGCGGCTCGCCATTTTTTCCTCTTTCCCTTTGCCTTTTACGACTGCGGCTAATCAAATTATATGGTTATTTCGATATTTTCTTCTCTTTTCTCTGCGCAAACCTTCCTTTTATTCTGGAGTTTCGACGTTATTAAAACCTCGAGCTTTTCCATGTACTTGCCCAGAGCCAACGACTTGTTTTGACCCCGCCAAAGCCCATTCAAGACATGACGAAATTTGCCCTTTATCAAGTTTACATCGAGTTTTACATAGTACGATCAATACAGTTAATGCATTATCTCTTTCAGTTAAAACTAAGTTTTGTAGTTGATGAAGTAAAATTTCGCACTATAGGTATTTCACCACACGAATTGACATTATGTATTCTTTATGAATTATTTACAGAGAAAAGGTTAACAATGGGAAGTAAACTAGTTTTCATATCCCACATTCGTGCAGCTCTTTCTGTATAAAGTTCGCTGGTGGATCTCTGCGCATATATGCCGTTGCTAAACAGCACATTCGAATTCAATGCGAGGAAAAGAATTTATCGCCAAGTCGAGCGTTGCGCCGGTACATAGGTACAGACAGATGCGGCGGGGAAAAGTGAGGAGGAGCGATGGAAAGAACGGAGAAAAGAGAGAGGCCATATCTTCGCGCTCGAAAATAGAGATTTCATCGAGTGTCGAAGGCAAATTCCTGTCGCGCAGCTATCTGGATACGTCGTTCTCCTGCCCACAAAGAAAGCGAATTTCCCGGTCCATATGAGAGGTGAGCGATCGCTCCAACCGCATTGAAACAATACATTATCTACTGTACATTCGCAACAATACATTCGCACTTGGCTTTTCGTCAAGGCAATCGCACTCATCTCGATTTTGACACTCTCATCGCTCAATGACGGAAATCTAAAGCAGCAATAATATATTTTTTAATTCCCTTTTCATCTCCTTTAATTTATTTCACTTGCAAATTGCAGTTAATCATAGAACGAAAGAAGAAAAAGATTATGTACTTCGTGCGGCGCATTAAATCATCCGTAAAAGAGTTAAACTCGGAAATTTCGGCTCCAGCGGTCCCGTGGGGAATAGCGATGGCCACTCAGGGTCACTTGCCAGCTCTACGTGTACACGTCGATTATTAAAATTAGAGAGGTGATATAATCTCGGCTCGTCAGCATCTTTTCTTTTTCTATCTTTTTTTCAATCCGAAACCACGTGTACGATAAGGCTGCACATATTATCCTCATTATAAGTCTGTCTTGTCATGGGTCCGTTAGGTATGTGTAGAATCCAAAGCCTCTTTTTTGTGAGCAGGAAGTTTTCTATTGGGCTGGTAGATGAAGCTAAACGCGATGAGTTAAATTAACAAAGGCAATAACACTTATTGCGTAATTATGATGTAATGCTCGAACCATCAAGGAATATTACAGTCTATGATCACATTGAACCTATACAAGTGCCATTTTTTTGCTATTCCCATACTCTGTTGATAATTTATTAAAGACGCGGAAGATTTATCTATTGTTTCTCTATTTATTTTGTAATACAGAGAAGAATGAGTAACCTGGGAAAACATTTATTTTATTCACTACATTATATCGATCATTAGAAAATTTTATAAGAGCCTACAACAGAAATTAATAAACGGTATAAAAGCCAAGTGTAGCAATAAAAATACTATTTAATGCTTTTATGCTTTGAAGAATTACCGCATATAAAATATATTGCCGGAGAGCGTATATAATAAAATTATGTACTAAAAATGTCGATTATTGCTTTTACCGAAATAAATTGATACTACCCAATATTCTTCCAGTGTAGAGCCGCATTTATCGAATTAAAAATTAAATTAAAAATTGGAAAAAAAGAAATATTACCGCCTAAGTTGAAACACATAGACACAGACACCGCGCGGGGTCTATCATAAAGTTTTGAGGATTTAGTTGATCCGTTGATGCATAGGTTGCGCTAATCTCATGGCCGACTGAGCAGAAAATTCTAATAAACGGAGTACATAATAAATTGAATCTCATCAGTGCTGCAGATGCAAACAACGCCGCTGATATAAATATTTGAATATCTCATCAAAATTCATTGTACGAATATCGCATTAAAAGCGTTGAATATATTCAGTAGTTATAAACTAATTAAAGCGCATATAATAATAATGAATTTATTCGAGTGGAAGTTAAACATTCTTTTCATATGATTTGCACGCTATGCGTCCTTTGTTAATCGAATAATCAGTAGGAAAAGTGCTGCAGTCTACTTGAACGGGATGATATGTTTGAACGCGACATATATAACGCTTCGAGGTCGCAAATAACAGCAGGTGGGGGCTTGGCGGCGGGTAAGTTTGCCCGCTCGTCGATTCCACACGTTGCAGCGTTATTTCGGCGCGCGTCGTCTGGTAAACAAGAGGCCCGTTCTCTCTCTCCCTCTCTCTCTCTCTCTCTCTCTTCGCATGAGAGAGAGAGAGCCCGTCGGCGAAACGAAAGCCGATAGAGCGAGTACTTATAGGGAGGCTGCAGCAAGTTTTCGCCGAGAGAGATCCTATACTCTACGCGCGCACGTGTTTGCGGCCGCTCTTTCGCCGAATCATTCGAGACGGATACGCGCCGACATACTTTCAAAGTTCATACCTTCGCGTCTATTATACATATAATACTTCGGACCACGCGCCTATAAAGCTGCTGCAACACATCTTTCTTTCGTCATTTTATGACACTTTTTTTCCCTGCGTCCCACCCGCGCGTATAATTAAATGCAGGCTGACCGAAATTCCACGATGTAGACGTCGAACGCATCTCCTGTACTTTTTGCGAATTGCTCTTCGAGGTTATTCGATGCGCAACTTTGTTACTAACTTGAAAAATGTCTCATTTAACGGCGCTAATTGTAAGCTTGCGTAATGTCTTAATGATGATTACTTACCTGTGCAGCACATTTTTATCCAAATACTCATCAAGCGTTAAATTATTTAATGTGTATCATTCGTTGAATTGCTTCTGTAATTAAAAACTTTTTTGTTTAGTATCATTTAACCCCATCGAAATAAAGGTAGGTTTTTTTGCTCCTATATTTAGTTTTTTTTAAAATACTTTGGATGGGTGATGAGAACGTACAGATAATCCATCATACTGTCGGAAAAACTTTGGGAAAGTGACGACAAAAGTCGATTTAGTAAATCTTCAATGTGTTGGACATATATGTGTATATCTTTCATCATGGTATAACTGTACGAAGATACAGTTTAGAAAAAAAAAGTCTATTCCAATCCACATTATACGGTGAAAGGCATGCGAGATTTTTAAAAATCCATTCGAAACCTTCACTTTACGGCCTCTACATTAAAAAGGTCTCATAAAATTATACCTATCACGTTCATATAGCAATAAGATATGGATCTTGGGTAGTATATATCACGTAATTTAACTTTGATATTAAAAAATCTTAGAAACTAAATACAGCTATATCTGTATTGTTGTATATAAGGTGAAAAATAACATATGGCAGGAATAACACTGTTCAAGATAGGAAAAAAGTAAACCTTTGATAAGTTTATAATAAGTTTTTTTTTATTAAGTTAATAAACAGCGTGTGTACTTGTTGAGACGTACTAGCGTTCTGAGCGTTGTTTGCGCTCTTCTCTGACGATCATCGGCGCGTCGTCAAGACAACATAACATCTTTTTATTTTTTCAAAACAGCAGAGAACGAAGAATGTTATTTGCACATTCTATTTTATTGATTTTTTACCATAGCCAAACATCGCTGGT
>UXGD01005554.1:0-14193 GCA_900474315.1 Torymus auratus
TCGGGTGACAATTTACATGCGATCTGGGACATTCTTTACTTTTGCTCCCTAGGTGTGTAATATACTATTTCACCATAGCCGAGCCGAAAATACCACATTTCCGATTTTGAGCCGGGAGCGAAAGTGCCACTTTCGGATAGGGTAATGTGAAAAATACTTTAAAATTAAAATTATTAGTGACATTCATACCTTCGCCTAATAAGACCAGATGGAAGTAATTCAACTTTTGCACCAGCCAAACAATATGCTCTCTTCTTAATGAATTTTGGCTTAAGCTTTGGTTCATCTGAGACAGCACGTTTAGGTATTCTGCTTCTAGTTTCCATGACTTGAAGAAACTCTCCTTCTAATTTGAAAAATACAGGTTTTGTACGTGCTAAATGATAATTATCAGGGTCATAACGGTATGGCAGTTCATTTAGCCACCCTTCAAATTTATCTAGAATAGCATGCTCTTCCACTGCTGGAATTTCTACAACAGGAACTATAGACTTTGTAGGCATAGTCAACAGTTTATTAACACTTCTACAAATCTTTTGTACCATGTAAGAAACAAAAATGCCAGCCCATATACCCATCAAATATTTAGGCAATGGAACAAAGTAACAACAGCATAACACAGTCAATGTTGTAAATAGTTCATAATATATTTTATTTTTTAACTGAATAAATACTCGATCTGATTCTGATAAAACTAAACTTGTAGGAATAAAAATTTCTGGTAAGAAATATCTGATTCCTTCTCGAAACTTGTTCTTTTGATTATTCTCTTCTACAAAACAGAAATCAGTTTCTTCACTTTGATATTCAAAACTCAATTCAGCTGCTTCTATACCACTTTCAACACTATCTTCCTCTGAATTGCTTGTTTTTAAACCAGTCTTAATAGATGAAAATCCAACAAATTTTGATGAATGACTTCTTTGTTTTAGCACAGGCGAATAAGATTCTTTTTCTTGTTTTTCAGAGTTTGTATCATCTGTAGGTGTAGCGTCACCTAGATCCTCGTAATCACTAACACTAGAAGTATCTCTACTCCTATTGTGTTTCGACTTTTTTCTTTCACTTTTTATTTCAGATATTGTTTCTTCAAATGCTTTAGTGACTTTTCCTTTAAAACTTGTTAATACTTTCCAAGGATCAGAAGGTGGTGTCCCTTCTGACAAGTTCTCATCCATACTGGTTGAACGTTTTTCGAAGGTTCCTTCACAGCCATCTCCACTGTCAGAAATGCTTATACGACACCTTCTAGGACTTGATCTGGGAGAAGTTTTTTCAGATTCCGGGGTCAGTCGTTTTTCATCGTCTGTACTTGGATAAAGCTCCTCTAGCTCGTCGTCACTGGCATGATAGCGGATCACCGGAACAGACATTGTAATTGGCTTACCTATTTAAAATGATAGAAAATCAATCAGTTATAAAAGTGACTAGTCAAGGCATACACAGACAAAAGTAGCTTTAATAAGTTAAAAATATTATTTTCAATTAATTTCTTTCATGTATTTACAACAATTACAATAATTTTATTAACTACTTATTTTAATCAGAAAATTTAATTCTATGAAAGTAAACAAAAACAATTTCTATTATGCAGTTAACATATATATTAAAAATATAATTTCAAAAGATATTTGAAATGTTAAAAATTTTGTTCATATCAATACAAGGATGAACATGCAAATTAGACGAGGAAAATACGTCAATGAGTCACAATTTACTTTTGACATTTTTTTAGACATTCGACAATGATTATTTTCCTGAGTCACTCGTTATTTACAAGTTAAGTACTCGTGCACTTAACAACGAATCGGGCATTTTGAAATCCCGCGAAAGTTTAGCAAGATCGATTAGCCGATTGTTTATTTATTTACCACTCACGCACCTATGCACACAGAATGCAGGCACACGCTGTCACGCACGACGGTTTACCTTTAATCATGCCTAAGGTGACTTTCGAGGGACTGTGTTTGGAACTCATTTTGATGTTTGTGTGTCGGCGGTGCGTCTGTTGGTGTGCGGGAGCCACTCTCTCTTTCCCACGATGTGACGACAAAGAGACGTCGGTCCGCGACGTTTGCTCGTACTCACATCTCACGCGGAGCAGCTGAGCGCGCGGCACTACCGCACATTATCGTCCTGGCGCGCGTTTTCGCCTTTTCCGTGGACATAGTTCCCCTTCCGTGCACACACGAGTCTAATCGCTCGATTACTGCCAATCCTGTGAGTTCGCGCACTTGGCTAGGTGATAAGAACGCGGGTAGCGCGGCCGATGTGAAGATTGTGAAGTGCGCGCGACTGTAAACTGTAAGGGAATGTCTACATAGGGACGCGTCATGGCGCGTGTCGAGATGCGCGTCGAGAGGCGCGTCCAAACGGCGAGTATCCAACCAATCACAGCTTCATTCTAGCGGACTAGATACTCTTTGGTTCTACTCGATTCCGCTCAAGTCAAGCTGTGATTGCTCGGAAATGCGCTGTTTGGACGCGCATCTCAATGCGCGCCATGACGCGCCCCTAGTGTAGAACTCCCTAATCTAATATGTATAGGTATACTGCTAATGAATGAGCGCTTGCCGGGAGGGAGCGCTTCGCTCCTAACATTACGCGTACCGTCGCAGGTATATACGAATGCGAGTAGCCGAGTACTGTGGTGTGGGTGTGTTGTTATGGGCTTCATTTCTGCATTCTGGTTCTGGTCTTCTGGGTGCACATGTACGCACGTGCAATTAGCCCCTCAGCTGAGAGTATCTGATTGGCTTCGGGAGTGCGCCATTGCGCTAGAGTTCCGAGGTTCGAGTGTTTGAAAGAGCGCGACGGGCGGTAGCTGATGTTTACTTGGTGCGCAATAGCGCAATTCTCAGCTGTAATTAATGGAATCCTACCCAATGCTGTTATCATTTTCGAGAGTAACTGTTAACGATATAAAAAATAGATGTTGACTTTAGAAAAGAAGCAAGTAAATATTTATAAAATGAAACGGAAATTACAAAACAACTCGACACTACCACCTATAGTCATTATTATTCATGAAGCACCTCATCCACCAAATTTCATTTGCATGTATAATCTTAGCTCATTTATCAAGTGTACCAGTTTGATAGTATTACTAAGTAATCAATTTAAGCATGAGTCACTTAGTATATTAAAAATAAACAATTCATAAAATTTTTATTTATTTTGACATTTTACATATGTGTATATTGATTGCACTGTTCTAAATTTTGTTTTAATAGTGAACGAAAGTTTATATGGTATACAAGTTAAATACCCATATGACTGTTAACGATAATTTTTAAAGTTGGCTATTATTTTCGACAGAGTACCATATGCAATGACTAGGCATATACTATAATATACATTACATTTAAATCAAGGTGAATGAGAGTAAAGGGTGTATATTTTTTCATACAGTGATGAATATGGTCTTAAAATTTGATAAAAAAATTGTTTGCGCGAATTTCTCGTCCGCCTCACGCCTGTCGTCTGCGGTTTACCGAATAAACAGAGCAACAATGGCGAGCCGTCATCAGAATTGCAGATGTCGCTGTCGCAAGCTGCTCGTGTCTCGTGCACACTGCACTGCACACAGTGCCGAGACGGTGTCGTCGTGCATGTCAGATAAACCGCGAGCCAGTTGAGAGAGAAGAGAGACATTTTCCTTTAGCCGATCGACGGCCGATAGCAGAAAATAGAAATATGTAAATACGGTCGGGCAGCTTGAAATCATTATTCCTGTTGTCGTAAAGAGAGGAGGCTCGGCTGATTTTCGCCGCGGCGCGGCGACTGAGCGCGCCCGCGGTGTTCTCATGTCGTCGGCGAGCAGCAGCAGCAGTAATAGCAGCAGCGATAGAAGCAACCGATGAGAGCTTTCGTATTCCTTGGCGCGATTCGCCCGTTTTTTTAATAGAAGTTCAAGGTAAGTTTTTCCGAGCGGATGTTTTGTTAGATTTCCGCTGTCGCTCCGGCGCCGCGCGCTCATAAAGCGAGGACACCTCACTTACGACTTTCTGCTTCTCTGTTTTCGCACACATGAATTTCCATCAGCGGCGAAAGATGACGGACAAAGTGCCGAACAATCAGCAGCAGGCACAGCCTATTGTCAAGATAGGACATTACACTCTGGGTGCCACTTTGGGCGTCGGAACATTTGGGAAGGTGAAGAGTAAGTGTCGTTTCAGATAACTACATATTTTGGTCTTGTCTCCCAGCAGACTTCTCATATTCATGATTGTTTTCAGTTGGCGAACATGTCTTGACAAAGCACAAAGTAGCTGTTAAAATCTTGAATCGACAAAAAATCAAGAGCCTCGATGTTGTTGGAAAGATTCGCAGGGAAATTCAAAATCTTAAGCTGTTTCGGCATCCTCACATCATCAAATTGTATGTGTTTATTCATCTGATCAATTATTATTATTCTTTGATTGTTGTACAAATGGTTGATATTTCATTACAGGTATCAAGTTATTAGCACACCAACAGATATATTTATGATTATGGAATATGTATCTGGTGGTGAACTTTTTGATTATATTGTTAAGCATGGAAAACTAAAAGAATATGAAGCTCGCAGATTTTTTCAACAAATTATTTCTGGTGTTGATTACTGCCATAGACATATGATTGTTCATAGAGATTTGAAACCAGAAAATCTACTTTTAGACCACAATTTACATGTCAAAATTGCAGATTTTGGTTTGTAATTTAAAATCAAATTTTGGTCTTCATTGAAACTCAATAAGCATTAACAAAAATTTATTTATAGGACTCTCAAATATGATGATGGATGGAGAGTTTTTGCGAACTTCCTGTGGTTCACCAAATTATGCTGCACCTGAAGTAATTTCTGGAAAATTATATGCTGGGCCAGAAGTGGATATTTGGTCTTGTGGAGTAATTTTATATGCATTGCTTTGTGGAACACTGCCTTTTGATGATGAACATGTTCCAACATTGTTTCGTAAAATAAAATGTAAGCTATTAGATTATTTTCTTATAGCCTATCAGATTTAAAGTTATGCTACAGTAAAAAAATAACATTCAATATTTGTTTCAGCGGGTATTTTTCCAATTCCTGAATATCTTAATAAAAGTGTGGTCAATCTTCTATGTCACATGTTACAAGTTGACCCAATGAAAAGAGCAACTATAGAAGATATAAAGTAAATTGATATAATTTAAGACAATGGATGTCAAAACTAACAATACCATAAATGTCAATTATAGCTATTTGTTTTAGTTTTGATATACAATATCACAAACATTTTTTTAAGTATTTTAATATTAAAATTTAGCTTGATGCATATATTATTTACAGGAAACATGAATGGTTCCAAAAAGATCTTCCAACTTATTTATTTCCTTCACCAGTTGAACAAGATTCTTCGGTAATTGACATAGATGCAGTTAATGAAGTTTGTGAGAAGTTTAATGTTAAAGAAGCTGAAGTTCATACAGCTTTGCTTAATGGTGATCCTCATGATCAATTAGCAATTGCCTACCACTTGATAATTGATAACAAACGAATAGCAGATGAAGCAGCTAAAGCAGAAATCAAAGATTTTTATGTTGCCTCAAGCCCTCCACCAGTAGCCTTTACTCCGTCGGAAGCAAGTGGAAGTCCTCTGAAGCCTCATCCTGAGAGAATAGCTCGTAAGTCAATTTTTATTTTATAAATTTTCTCGTGCTTTAAAAATATGTATTTTTATTTTTCGTGTATTTTTAAAAAATTTATATTCATTTTTATTTAGTTGTTTATAGATTATTTTATAAATAATTATTGCATAAGATTGAAGAGTGCAGAGATAACACAAAGTGTAAATAATATGACATGAATGACATATTTTTTAGCTCTTCGACAAGGTTCTCTAAGTACTACTCCCACCCAAATACAAGCTAATAGAGGCACACCAGTCAAGAGAGCAAAGTGGCATTTAGGAATCAGATCACAGTCAAAACCTAATGACATAATGAATGAAGTTTATCGTGCCATGAAAGCTCTAAATTTTGAATGGAGAGTAATTAATACATTCAGTGTCAGGGTGAGATGTAAAAATAAAGTAACAGATAGATACAGTAAGATGTCATTACAGCTTTATCAAGTAGATTATAAGAGTTATCTGTTAGATTTCAAATCTTTATCAAGTGAAGACTCTGAGGATATTATAAAAGGTAATATATAAATTTTGGTTATAGTAAAACTATGATCTAGTTTAATCAATCATTTTATGCTACCAATATATTCCAGATCCTACTCTACCTCAACCTCAAGCCACAGGACATCATACAATGGAATTTTTTGAAATGTGTGCTGCGTTAATAACGCAATTAGCACGATAAAGAAATAACCACCATCAATTAAGTGGTACCTGGTATTTTGTCAGATTGACGAAATAAGTAACGAAAGCGGTGACGTTATTGAACCAGCTGATTACCTTATTTTTTTGTAAATACTTCAAATGTTTTTCGATAGCCTTATGATTCTTGAATTGTCAGAGACAAAGATTGTACATTATGCATAATACTACTACTAGTTACATTGCAACAGAAGTCGACGGTATGATTTTTCAAAAATAAAAGGCAAAGTGACTTCTGAGAGTATAATTTATAAAAAATCGTAGCAAATAATTCATATATGGCTTTGTAATGTATTATGGATGCCTAAATGTGTAAGTCAAGTATTATTTTAAATAAAAAACAAATGTTGAATGAAAGTACTGAAATTATAAATAAATATTTTTGTCCGTTTTTACAATACCTATTTATTATTCTTTGTAATGAACAGATGTTTCATTACATTTTTTTTATTATAAATTACAACACGATTACTTATCTAACCGACAGGTATTTTTATACTTTTACAATTGCTCGTCATTGGCAACAATTCGCTATAAAAAAAGGAAATTGAATATGCGCGTATGCTTAGAAAAATATACATTATTATATTAGTACCACATGTGTGCTTCATTTTCATTATCTTGCTTTTTGTGTATATATTGCAAAAACTATCAAAAAATCATCTTTTATAATATCGAATGTAGCGAGTGCACAAGACAAGAAATGCCTATAATACAGTTACAATCGTCAATTACTAATGTGATAAATAACAATAGTAATATCGGTTATTAATAGATTACTGTTTATTAGTTTGTTATACACCATTAGGTGCATATTTCATTCGATTTTCGCTCTTTGTTGTTTATATATTTGACAATATTAAATATTTAAGTTTACATAATGGCACAGTCTCTTCATCATTTTCATTTTATACAGGTAATGGTGCATATTATAAAATGCTGCCAAAATCAATTCTGCACATTGTTTAATTCGATTGCATAGGCAATGAAGCAAATGAAATTCATATTTGATATGAGATATAATTTAACAATTTTTCATTTGTTTATCCTAATACTGCGCGCCGTTTATCTCGTTTATATAAAAGAATTCTTCCACTAAAATTTCTGCTTATTTGAACTGTTAAAAATTCTACAGGCATAAGGAAAAATTATTTGCAAAATACTTTAAACATTTGATTCTAGCAGATTTATTTCTGCATAATTGATACTCCTTTTATAGTTATTCGAAAAATAAATGCATCTTTTAAGTCAAAAGCTGTGCTTTGATCAGCTTGAATAAAATGTTTTTTATCACAATTTTCTAGCATACAGATAATTTTAACGTTTAGAACGTTACGTCAAAATCAGTTGAAATCAATTTCCATGATCTATTATACAGATTTTCAAGTTAAAATTTAACCTTAGCCGGCAGCGTCTGTATTTACCAATATTACATAATATTATGTGCGTGAAAAAATCCGATATTTTTATGCTATGTACTATGTACATTGAAGCGTTAAAAAATGACAATATTCTCCTTAGTAATCGCTGACTAGAGATTGATGCTACTTGCAGTGCAAAGTATGACAAACTTTAAAATCAGTAGCATCAACCAGGAAGACCTTGTGTGTTTTTGTTCAATTGTAAGTTAAACTGCCAAATTTTGTTAACACATTGAATTTTTATATGTACGCGATTATTTTTATCTGATCAATAGTTTTAGTGTAAAATCAATTGATAGTTATTCATAGTAAAAATGTTTAAACAGACAAGGGCACTTTTTACCAGTAAAAGTATGTGGCTTTTTTATAAAGATTCATACCTTGAGTATGATGGCTAGTAGATTTGCATTTATTTATTTGACATTTAAAGAATAATAAAAATATAAAGAAATTTATATATAATTTGAAAAGATAAAATAATAAACAAAAAGTTATAAATTTTTTTGATTAAACTATTGTGCACATTTATAGAAAATAGATATTTCAAAACTTTTGTGCAATTTTAGAAATAATGTATAGCAAGCTAGTATATATATATATATATATTTTTTTTTTCACTTGGAATATAAAATGCTTGTATAATTGGAAAAAATTTTAATATCTCATTAACATTAACAATATTAACAGAAACTTTTAATACTATTTGTCGTATTTATACTTGTTTAAAAAATAAAGAAGATTAAGCTTCCTAATAATAATATAATAACAATTATAAAATTTGCCCATGTCCTTTGAATTCTAAAACTGAAGTAATTTTTTAAACAAACATAAATTATTATTTTATTTTTAGATTTATTTTTTATTAAAAAAATTTAGCTTAGATCAGATCAATGGCACAGTGTTAACTATATCAGAAATTTCAATTGTTATTTGATTTTAATTCTTTGATGCAAACGTAAAACTGATAAATCATGTCAATGAAACAGTATTGGTTTGATGCTCATTTCAGTTTGAAACCAATGGTATTGCACTTTCTCAAACTACCTTACAATGAAATGATACATTTGCATCATACAACTGAATCTCGCTATATTGGTATATGCAGTAGCCGCCGATTATTCACTTCACTTTTGTTTTTAAAAAGTTTGTTAAATTTCTTGGCTATCCTCGTTCGTGATATCATCAACAAATTCCACATGCGTAAATGGAAAATGTCCAACTTTACCGTGCAATTCACCTTCCCACTGACCATTAATGTTCGTTTTTGTAACTGTAATTATATCTCCAACTTCTAATTTTAGCGCTGTTTTATCATAGGCATTTGGTACACGTGCCTGTTTTACTTTAGCAAATGCTGGAAGTGTTCGTTGAATATTGGAGCGCCGAGTAGCTGTAGTTTGCCCAGTCTCAGTGTGAGATGACTGAGTTCCTGATCCTGAGCTACCACCGCTCTCTGGCCTAGCAGGTGGTGTTTCAATAGTATGATTGTCCTCTTCATATTTTTGTACGTACGGAACAGGCACTGATCCTGTTTGTCCTAAACTATTTCTTGCAGTCCACCACTGTTCCTCATCTTTAGAAATTATAGTGAGGATGTCTCCTGGATGATTTAAAAAAATCATAATAAAATTAATTATATTATCATTTGAAGAATATACAAAAGAATTGTGTAGCATTAAAAATTACTTTTAATTACTTTTCATTAAAAACTAACAATAGTATAATATTACCTAATAATATTAGGTAAAAACATCATGGAAAAATTAATAAAAATAGTTTAGATTATTTTTTATTTTGTCTAAAATTATAATTACCTTTTTTAAATGGCAGATCATCAGGGTCATTCCCATCAAAGTCGTACCTTGCAATTACCCTTTGAATTTTTCTTGGTGCAGGTCTTATCAATGGAGTTGTGTCGAGATAATGCAATTTATAAAAAGCTAATAAATTAGGAATATCAGGAAATATCTGGTCTCCAATTCGGTAACGGATCTGATCTCCTTGTTGAATTTTATTAATTATGTAGTGGCTGACTTTGCTATCTTCTCTCACACAAAGGACAAAATCTCCATGAATTGAAATGCTATCCCTCACTAGGAAGACACCACCTTCTTTCTCACTCATAAGCAAATCGGAGGCATCCTGTCTGGACATTGCTCCGAAATACCAGCTGAAAATAAAATATCATGTAACAAGGTAATTACAAAGTCCAAATCATTCATTGAAGAGCACAATGAAGCATCAAAAAAAGATAATCAGTATTATCTTATCATGCATAATGGAATGTCCTTAAAATGTCCAATTAGCCAGGGAGTGATCCAAGTCTAGATGTGGAAAAAAACCGTTCGTACCCAGAGTATTCTGAACGAACAATCTATCGTTAGGGAGCAACGGTAGAAGCCACCGTTAGACGCGCGAGCGATCAACGGAGAAACTCTTTGAGCGCGTGCGAGTGAGTTCTCGCGAATGCACAAAAGGCAAGAAAAAGCTGCAGCGCCTGTCACGTGGGGTAAGCAAGTATATGCGCGAGCACTGAGGCCGAGGGAGGACATTGTAAAACTCACCTGGACTTGTCGTACTGGTCGAAGGTCCCGGCCATCGTTTCCTGTGTCCCCTCCGCGCAGCGGTCCTCAGCGAATCTGCCTCTCCCCGGGCTCGGGCCGTGACGACGGGAGAAAATCAGCAGCAGCGACGATAACTACTTGGCGAGCTTGCTGGGCGCTTGTCGCGCGCGCGCTCGCGTCTCCGGCTCGTCGTTGCTTGCCGCTCACAGACGCCTGTCGCCTCGTAAACAGAGGAAGGAGGAAGTTTCGCGAGGCGGCTGCATGACTCGCTTCTCCGCACTCCGCTATACGCTGAGCGGCCTAAACAAGTCCCGCCGAACAAGTGGCGGCAGCGGCGACGACGACGGCGACTGCTCTGCTCCGCTTTTTTCTCGCTGAACTCGCTCGCTCGGTCCCACACTCTTTCTGGAGCAGCGACGGGCTCGACTCGATTTTCCCCTGCGGCCGTGCCTACTTTACCTACTTTCGCCAAGAGTACCTATACACTCGTTCTATAGGTGTCGGCGAAAAGACGTAGGAGTTTGCGCCGCTGCTGCTCTTAGATGAATATATACATATCACGGTATATATATGTCTATTTGTGCAGCTTTTGTGTGTGCACTATTGGTTTGCTTGCTGAGTGGTGCCCTGAGTGACGGAGTGTCGCTGCTACTGGAACACGATACGCGAACGACTCGCGTTGGCTTTCGGAACGCCTCCAGAGCTCACTGCTCAGTGTCGTCGCGTTCCGAGGTTCTGACGAGTCCGTGTTGTACAGACTGTTGTATCATTTACCATGCCTGTTCTGGAGCTATATGCATGCCCACTCTCTATACAACTGCCGCAGCATTGGTCTCGCAGTATTCTGACTGTAAGAAATGTACATCTATATATACTGTATATATAGATATACATTCCTTGCAGTCAGAATAGTGCGGGCCAACGCCAATGCTGCTGCCGCGGCGTATAAGTACTTAGTTTAGCGAGTTTCCCCTAGATGTCTACGCTTGTCAATTCAGGATACTCGATTTAATACCTACCTATATAGCCGGTCTCATTAAGTATATCGAATAAAGGCAATCGATTATTCAATTGAAATGTATCAGCATGAATAAGTTTTTTAAGTGGCAACAATAAATACAAATGATTTCTCTTTATAATTATCTTACATTAGCTTTCTTCTAAAAACATGAAAAACAATATTTGTTCGAAAAATTGTCCTAATGTATATGTTATTATACATACAGTACGTAAATACTGGAAAATGCCACATATTTATATGCAAAAAATACATTGAAATGTCGAAACAACTTTTTACGTGATTCGCGTCAAATTTTGTATTTATTATACTTTATGAAGTCAAAATACATTGATAAAAAATATGCATATCAATTTTAATTCAGTTCTGAAATGGTTTACACTTATATTATTTGTAATTTGCTAAGTGAAACCATGAATTTCAATATTTTTGAAAGCGCTCCGTACACGTAAACACTATATTCAGATTTTTTTTGATGATTCTATTGGTATTTTCATGAAATATCCATGTTTGAAAATACTTATGGTAATATGAGGCACTTCGTTATACCTACCCTAGCCAAAATTAAAAGTTCAAAAAATGTATGAAAGTGTAAAAAAAGTATAATAAAATGTTATAATAATAAATGTAAAAAAGTGTAAAAACACTATGATCAAATGTTAGTAAGTATAAAAAACTGTAATAAAATGTTAATAAATGTAAAGAAGTGTAAAGAAGTATAAAACACTGTAAAAGAATTTTGGAATTATGAGTATCATAGAAAGTATTACAAAATAGAAAAAACACTGTAAGATAGTGTAAAAAAATGTAAAAAAGTGTAAAGAAAGTGTAGAAAATGTAAAAAACGTCCAAAATCCATCTGATTTTTACACTTGTTTAACACTTTTTTACATTTGTTTACACTTTTTTTCCATTTTTTTCCATTTTTTTACATTTATCTACATTTATTGACATTTTTAAATTTTTGCTAGGATAGCTATTACGTTTTTTACGTTGGGTACCTATATTAAAATATATAAAATTTTCATATTAGACTTAACTACATATCGATGCCTCGTACGAAGAAAAGCACTGCTCCTGGAGGTGGACGAAGACTATTATAGCACAGCTTAAAATCTCGGACGAAAAGTAGCACAACTCAAAACCTTGGACAAAGAAAAGCATAACTCACGGTGCGCGGACGAAGAAAAGCAGAACTCGCGGCGCCCGGACAAACAAAAGCACGACTCGAACGAAAGGACTAGTGCTATTTATTGCATTCTTATAAATATAGTACACCTTACGAATACTTAGCGCAGTATAACACAATATGGGCACTGTTTAATTCCCAAAATTCACTGTTTGACTGCCTGCGTATTTTGGTGCACTTTGCAATTTCAAACGTTCATAACTTTGGAAGGAATCAAGATTTTTTAATCCTTAAAAAAGCAAATTAAAGCTCGTTTTCTCTAGTTTCATTGTATCTACTTGAAATGATATTTAAGATTTTCAAAAGTTAAATAGTTGCTGTTTTAAAAAAAAGTCTTTTTAATGACATTTTTCAAAATAAAGCTAAAAGTGACCAGAACTTTAGTTTTTTTGAGCGTTAGGGTTTAATATTTCAGCTTTCTTCATATTTCTATATCCAAAAATCTATGCTAAAGTTTCAGCCGAATCCGTGATCCGGAGGTCTGAGCCTCTTCTAGTAAGTTTCTTAAACATAAAAAAATTCTTATCTATGAATCTTAATATACTTTTAGATTAAATTTATTCTAGTTACATTGTTATTAAATTTCAAATACATACCTAACTTTCGGTTAGATATTTAAATTTCAAGACATCTGCAATATACTTGAACATTAATTTGTTTTCTGTTGTTGTAGTGAATTTTAATATATTACCATTAAATTTGAATGATACTAATCATCTCTAGGCGCGCGCCGTAAGGTTTGTTTTTGTACTCTAGTAAACCTACTGCTCCCACGAACCAAATCACGGATAAAAGATATCATAATAAATCCATCATTTTTTAAAGATAGGATTTATATTAAGTATTTAAGCATTTTTAAAATTCAGTAAAATTTCATTTGTAACTTAAAAATTTCTTGAATTTAAGGACATTTTTAACAGCGAATCATTTAAAAAAGTCTGAAACCCAAATACTTACGAAAATCATATTTTCACATGCAACTGTCCAAAATATCGAATTACATTAATAGAATTTTAATAGCGATACAATAACGATATTTCGAAATGAATCATTAGAAGCAAGTTACATTTAAATTGAAATCGTGTTGATGAAATGCGATGTTCTGGATAGTAAGTGAATTTTGCTACATTCGAAAATATGATTTTCGTAATTTAGAATTTTGAAATTAAGAACAATCTACATTAGCATAATATGTCGAACTGAAAAACGTCTACTCCCCCCCTCCTTCCCCGGAAGACACGAGGTCCACACAAAAAAGGGAGTTACATAGACGTGCGATCGTGAGTCGATTAATTAAATAATTCTTAAACACGAATAGTCGGAAACGTGAGTTCCACACAAAAAGAAGCAGTTATGGAGTCATGTAGACTTTTTGTAAATAATCCATTCTTTTATTGTCGGACGTCTGCGTAACTCGCTTATGTGCACGAGTCTAGTTGGGCTCAAGAATCTTTTAAATATTCGACTCGACTACAATCGCACATCTGCCTGACTTCCTCTTCTATATGGACCTCGCGTTCCCCGACTATTTGGATTTGAGCCTTTTTTAAATAATCGACTTACGTCTGCGTCTTCCTCTCTTACGTGGACCTCACATCCTCCGGCTACCTGGGTTTAAGAATTTTGTAAATAATCGACTCGCTTATTG